>VWZW01002419.1:245319-281016 GCA_013397115.1 Edolisoma coerulescens
TGGCAGGAGGTGAGCGAGCCCCGCCGGCACCGGGACCCCCAGGGGCAGCGGCTGTCCCGGGACCCCGCTGTGCGCGTCTCCTCCTCCATCCCCTCACGGTCCTTCCCCAGCCCCGCGTCCCGCTCCGTGCCCGGCGTCACCGGCAGCGCTGCCCCAGTCCCCGTCCCCTTCCGTGCTGCTTATTCCTCTTCGGGGCCCCGCTGTCCCCAGTCCCCGGTCCGTGCTGCCCGTTCTCGGGACCCCGCGGTCCCTGCTCCCTGTCCCCGGTCCGCGCTGCCCGCTGTTCTCCGGGACCCGCCAGTCCACCTTCCCAGGTCCGCGCTGCCCGCTCCTATCCCGATCCCCGGTCCGTGTCGTTCCTCCCCGGGCTCCCGGTCCCCGGTCCGTGCTGCCCGCTCCTCCCCGGGACCCCGCGGTCCCCGGGCGCTTCTGCCGCGTCTGGGGCCGCGTCGCCTGAGCTCCCTCCCGTCCTTCTCCCCAGGTCTACTCTGCGCTCCAATGGATCCAGTTCACCATGGCCATGCTCAGGTACGACACGCTGCCCATGGAATTACTGTCGCGAAGATGATTTTACCCAGAAAAACAAAAAAAAAAGAGAACTCGCGTCTCCCAGCGAGGCAGACGCGCTCCTGTTCCAACCTGTGCTTTGTTTTCTCAGCGTTGTAGGTTCCAGCTCAATTATTGCCTACGCCATCTTCCAAAACGCAGTGCGGTCCCCCGAGGTAAGGTCTGAATTTCCTTCTCCCTCCCTAAGCCGCGGTGTCGGTCCCTGCAGGTGGGTCACACCTGTAACACAGACGCTCTCCTAGGAGCAGTTGCAGGTCTCAGGGTTATGTGGTTAAACCTTGTTTAATAGCTGGGAGGCAAAGGGCTTGCTAAGAATTGGGCTCTTTGTCTTGGTAGGAGGTGAAAGGACTGACCTTGATCTGTGCTTCTGCAGGGAGAAGCAGGTTCCTTAGTTCTGTGCTTTCTGCTGCTCCAGGAATGTCCTCCATTCATTCCTGGGAGCAGGGATTTCTTAGCGTGCCCTCCTCAGTGGGGCCAAACTCCTGGGGGCTGAGGAGTTGTGCACAAAGCTGCTGAAGTGCAAATTGGAGGTCCCCCTGTGGAAATACTTTTACAGGTGTCAGTCTTTGGCTGTCTCTGAGGAGTTTTTCTGGGCAGGTGTGTTACTAAAACTGACCCCACTCGATGCTCAGACAAAAAGAGGCTGGAAAGCAGTTTGTCGTGCTGGGCTCTGCAGTGAGGCTTTGCAAGATTCACCCCTGCCATGAACATTCCTAGTGCTGAAACAGCAGGGCTCAGGTGCAAACATCCCTTGGGTTGGGACAGCTCACACGTGCACTGCAGATGGGGCAGGAATGCACATTCCTGGTGCATTCCATGGCTGTGTGTGCAGGGAATCCCATGGGGCTGGCATATAGCTGACATGCCAATACGTGGCTGGCTTGAGCACAGAATCCACAGCCCTCCAACCTATCCTGCCAGGCTTGGATGTCCACACACAGTCCCTGTGTGTGTCCCAGACTTCCTGGAGGCAGTGAGCCAAGCTGATCCCTGTCAAGTTGGAATTTGCTGTCCAGGATTTGCAGGCTCAGCCTGGCCTGTGGACCATGCAGAAAGTCAGTGGAGCTGGCAGCAGCTGTATTTGTCCTTCCCTCATCTTCGTGTTCTTTGTACTTTGTGGGTTTGATCTACAGCCCAGAGAATGGGACTTGCAGGGAGTGCAGGGAACTATCCCTGGAGAAGGAAGGAATGCAGGCAACTGACACGTTGGATGACACAGGGTGGGAAGGAGAACGTGAGTCCATGTTTGCAGGGAAATCTGTCCTGCTTACAGCAGGCAGGACTCTTGCTCCCAGCCAGCCTCCTGGAAACGCTCTGCCCAGCACATCCAGAATAAACTGTGGAGATCTCCATGCATTCCCAGGGAAGAATGAAGGCTGGGACTTCACCTTAGTGCTGGGATGGAAAACCTGCTTGAGCTTGTGCTGCTCAAGGTGCACATCAAAGCCTTCTCCTACCACGTCTGCACCTGGAAAGCTCCGGATGTGATTCCTTCCTGGGGTCCTCCACTCAGGAATGATGTGGAGCTGGGTTTGGCAAGTGTCCTGGCGTGACTCAGCAGCCTCATCCTCTTGGCTTCCATGGCTGGGTTACTCAGGAGCCCTTCTGCTCTTGGTCATGTGCTGAGGCTGTGGCTTGGGAGCTGCTCGTGAGCCACACATGGCTCCAGGTCAGTGATGGGCCCTTCCTGCTCCAGAGGGTCCAGATGTTTCTGCTCAGATTATTTCTGCAAATCTGGATAGGAGGGCTGGATGCCAGCTGGAGGGACTGGTTTGCATCAGCCTTCCAGGCTCTTCTGCTGCCAGGGGAGATCTGTTGCTGGGTTTCAAATGTGACAAAATCTCCAGTAACTTCCCCACCGTCTTGTCCTCATGTCTCGGGTCTGAAGTGGAAGTTTGTAAACAAAGGGGCTGGAAGAGATCCATACCAAAGCTCACCACAAACAGCTTATTCCCTGAGTCATGAGGACCCATAGCAAAACATTTAAAAATAAACAGCTCTGGAGGCTGGGAGGAGAAGGATCTTAGAAACACTTCCTTTCCTGCCCCCAGGCTCAGAAATCAAATATTGCATTCTTGGAGCTTGTTTCTTGTCTCTGTGGGGTCAATAAAACTCTTCAGCCTGAGGTAAATCATTCAGAAGAGATGATGGCAAACAAGGAAGAAACCTCAGCTCAACAGGTTTGAGGAAGAACCTGCAGCTCAGCATGTGCCTGGGCTGTGGCCACAGAGCTAAATCCCCGTGTGTGCTGCAGCTGGAGCTGCCAGGATGTAAATCATTACATCTTTACAGTCCCTTCCTCTATTTTATAAATACCAGTAGTTATTTTCTTTCCCCTTTTGCAAGCCAGAGCCACATTTGCCACTATGTCACCTACTTCTTTATTCAGGTCTCTGCCAAAACAGCTTCTCGACCCACCAGCAGTGCCTTGCTCCAAGGGCACTTATGCTGGAGAAAGAGGTCACCTGTTTGATTGCAAAAGTGGCTTCTTTGCTTATTTTAGAGCTGTTTGGTTTAACCTGCCTTGATCACAAACTGGACAGTGTCCCCAGCCTGTCGTGCCAGGGCTTCATTTCTGCACCAGCGAGGAAAAGCCTGGTTAAAAAAAAGGCATTTATAGATGAAATTAAATAAAAATTAACTCCAGATCTTTATGCTTCGTGCTCCTTCATGCCCTAAGAACAAATCTGGCTCGATCAGATCTACCTCAACTCTTATCAATCTTCCTAAGCTCTTTCTCCTTGCACGTGGGAACAAGTATAACACAACGTGATGCATGGCATACATTTACTTCCAGGATAATATTGAGGCAAATCTCACCAAAAGCTCAACTCCATGAAAAGAAATACAAAATCAAAGCCTCCTGTAGCGTTTCCATGCTGTGTTTAGCATTTTAGTTTTCTGTAGGGAAAGAAAAACACCATAATTTTCTCTCTTGGATGCTGAAAATGAGATACCAAAAGCTTCAATTAAGAATGTAGGTAATTTGGCTGCTTTTCCAGAGTCTCTGCTCTCCCACTAACAATGCAAATGTTGGCCAGAATTTTGCACAAATGTTTTCCTGCGGTGTTTACAGTCCTGGCCAGTGTGTGCAAACTGGAAATGGGCTGGAAACTGTTGTTAAAGGAGACATGACTCCTTTCCAGCAAGATGCAGCAGAGACTAATGGCTCTCAGTGGAAATTAATCCGGCATGTAAAACAACCCCAGCCTTAGTCACCAGCTGAAATGACATGGAACACATAGAAAAATGTTTGTTTCAAGTCATTCCAGACCTGAGGAAGGGTTTGTGTTTACCAAAAGTTGGATTTCTCTGTGAGTTTATTTAAAACATGATGCTTTTTCTCCCTGCCAAACTGTCCTGTTCTGCAAAATTGTGACATTATGGATATTTGGGATATTTTCTGTAAGTTTTGATGTTGCTCTTGGATCCTGTGGCAGAAGTGGTGGTTAGAGCAGGGTGTGTGCATTGGAGCAGCTCCTGAGAGCACAAATCCATGTGGATTTTGCCTGCAAGGAGAATTGTGTCACCAGAAGAGCTGGGGGCTGACAGTGTTCAGGTAACACCAGATAACCTGGTGTTGATGTCTGAGCACAGTTAATCTGTCTGCTACAATTGGTGTAGTCATTTTAAAGGACTGAAAACAAAGATGATATTCACGAGTAAAGGCTGAAATCTTTTCATCTGGTAACTTTTTGTTGAACTCTCTTGGATGTGAAAGTAGAGGAGACATTTTTACTTGAAGCTCTCAGGGTTTGCTGCAGATTAATTGATTGGTCTCAGAAATGTTGTCACAGTACTTCCCTGAGGGTGAAATCATCCCTCCAAAACTGCCACTTATGCCCCACTCACCCTCAATTAAGACTTTCAAAATAACTTTGCAGTGGGACACTGTTTTCTACTAAAACACTTTCCTCACCTGCAGAAAAGCCTGTAAAAGGCTGTATTTAATATCTTTATGTCTGATAACGGGGTAAAACCGCAGCTGTGGGAGGGTTGTGACTCCACTCACACCTGCTGAGCCTTTTTCCTTTTCCAGGTGCGTCCACTTTTCTACCTGAGCCTCTCGGACCTGTTCCTGGGCATGTGCTGGCTGGCTGGGGCCCTGCTCTACAGCTCACCCACCTCCCAGCAGGACCTCATCTGCTACAACCTGCAGGCAGCAGGACAGGTGAGTGGCCTTGGCACCACATTCCATAATTAACCTCGTAATTTGTCATAATTAACCTCGCTGGTGATCAGAGCGTGGCCGTGGGGGCTGTTTCTAGACAGGCTTTAGCAGATCCCTTGGCTTTGCGTGGAAAAGGGAGATGATGACACTGGGGTTTAGGATCCTCTGGTGTGTGAGAGGAAAAGAGGAGGTGGGATTTTGTGGTTGCTTGTGTGAAACGAGCAGATGGGGCTTGATCTCTTTCCTGTTGGATCCGTGCCCATGGATCTCTGTGCTCTCACATGGCAGCTTTGCTATTCCTCTGGGCAGGAACAGACACATTCTGTGACTTGCTTGAGCTCAGACTTAAATTACTCACATGAACATCCCAGTTCTTGCTCTTCCCAAGGATCCTCCATCAGCACGAGCTCAGCCTGTGTCCCATTGACTCAGCTGCTTTCCAGCTGATTCCATGTGCTGGGGACCAGTTGGAATAGGGTGAGTGAGCACTGTTTTCCTGACAGTTTGCTGTTGCCTCACCCAGTTCCCGTTTCAACACCAGGCTTTGGAAATCTCAGCTCTCAAAAATCTCTGCAGGGTCTGGCTGAGCTTGAGCTTGGGTGGGGGTTCGTAAGTGATGATCCCTGGAATTAATCATTTCCTTTTAAAGGACATGGCTGGGAAGAGCAAGGGGCTTTTGGAAGCCTTGTTGTGTGGGCTTGGGCAGCTCCATGAGAGTGTGGTGATACCCACAACTGGGAGCTGAATGTCCTTGTGGAGCAGCAGCATCCAAAGCTGGAAAGGGTCTCCATGTGCCTTGGAGAGGGCAGGGAAGTAGCTGCAGGTGCAGGATGGAATTGTTGCTGCTGTTGTGTGTTTGGGGACAGCCTCCTGCATGCCCAGGGTTGTTCCAGCAGCTGGTTTTGGAGGTGCATATGTGTTGCTGAGGGTGGTGAGAGCAGCTCTTCCACTCCAGGCTCATCTCTGGCCTCTCCAGCTCTGCTGTGCCGCTCTGGAGGCTCCACAATATGTTCATGTTGAGAGATGAAACAGTGAGGTGTGGGTAACTTGGCCGCTTGGGAATGGTGCAGAACATCAAAGATGTTTTCAAGGTGATGCTACAGGGGAAAATGAGGAGAACTTGGGAGAGGCTTTCAGAGCTGGAAGGTGGAAGGAGCAAGCGGGACTGAGGGTGTTCCTGAGCTGTTTCCCTTGCCTGGGGGACAGTTCTTGATGCTGGTGTGATCCTTATATGGCCTGGAGAAGGCAATTTGCACTGCTAGAGGAGAAATAGGTTGGATATGGACAATATGTCCATATTTTCTCAGCTCCCTTGCACTTCTGGCTCTTTTCTGCCCTCACTTTTCCAGTATGTGGCTGTGCTTCTCAGGGACACCAGCATGGAATGGGGCAAGGTGGGAGCTTTGTTCTCATACTGGGTGGGCAGAGCTGGCCTTGGGCCAGTCCTTCCAGGACAGGGCTTGTGGTGGGGTGTGCAGAGTCACACCCTGACCTCAGCCAGTGTCCCCTGGCTCCTGTCCTGAGTGCCACCACCAGTCCCCACAGCACAGGGGCTGCCTGGGTGGCAGAGCCAGATTGTGCCTGGCAAGAGCTGTCACTGCTGTTTGCTCTGGGAGAAATTAAAACAAACTGAGCCCTTGCCATAGCAACCTTTCCCTCAGGGCACGTGACAGTGCAGGACCTCCTCACCCAACACCCTGCAGTGCCCTTGAGAGGTGGGAACACCTTGTGCACAAGAAGGAGCCAGTAACAGGTTGAACCAGCAGCTTCTGCAGAGCTGGAGGGATCTGTAAGTTGATGGAATGAGTAAATAAATGTCTCACTGTGTTTCTGGGTGTCTCACAAACACCTGGGGCTTCTCTGCACACCAACACCCAGAAGCTATTGGATGTGCCGAGGTGAGGATGGGCAGGGACAGCCCAGCAGGGGAGTTTGCAGCCCTTGGAGAGGCTCACACTGGAGTCCCTGTGATATCTCAAGGCACTGCCTTAAGAGCAGGACAATATTTTACTTTATTCAGGCTGTTTGCCATTATTTGTCACCACGGGCTGATGTTGCAGTGGATGGAGCTGCCCAATGTCCAAACTGCGTCATAAAGGAGGAGATGGCTTTGTTTCTTGGATTTTCCCTGTTTCAGCCCCAGAGCTTTGATTGATATGAATGTAAATACTGCTCCCTTTGCTGTCCCTCGTTCTCTCCTCCTCCTGCATTGCAATAATAAAGTTCAGAATAGAGATTGTGGTTATAATTGCACAACTCCCCCACGTTCTTCTAGTTCATTTCCAGTGGCCTAATAATGTCCTGGCAGGCTCTGCTCACGCTGGGGAGCACAATGGGAGCCACACAAGTGGGATAATGAGGGATTCTTGTGTCTCTGCTTTATCTCCTCGTGAGCAGTGCTGCAGGACTGTCCCCAGCCCCAAAGCTGGGGCTCGGGAGAGCAGAATTCCCTTCCCTTCCTGCTGGGACCTTCACAAGTAGCATTTGGGTCCCTGTTCCAGAAGGCAGCGCTGACATTTCATGAGCCTCTCCCAGGTGTCCTGAAGTGCAAGGGAACGATCCTTGTGGACTGTTTTGGCCTTCTCTGGAAGTAGTTGGAAAAGGGCAACAACCCCTCATTAAAGCTCTTTTAATGAGCTGGAAAGTCACTGCAATGTTCCTGTGGCAGCCCTTGGACTCGGCCTCTTGAGCCGGCCAAGAGCATTTGCAACCTCAGTGAAGGAGGCCAAGTTTGTTTAGTGACCACTTTCCCAGCCGTGGATGATACCAGAGTGGCAAACCTGTGCTACTTATCTTTTTGGCAAAGGATAGCAAAGCCACAGGAAAAAAAAAAATTCCCTCGTCCAGCCCTTCCTCTTTGCCATTGCCACTGAAGTTTGTGTTTCCTGTGACAAACACAGCACATGCATGTATGTGGTCTGATTAGGCAGCCTGCAGCAAGCATGGATTTGGAAACAAATTTGATAAAAACAAAACAAATTTAATTTGGGGGGGTTTATAGGAAGTTTTAAATAATTGGTCTCATTTCAAGCTGGAATCAAAGGCTATGAAACTCTCAGTATGCTCTATCTTTTCTCTTCTCCTTTTCCCCTTGGAGGAATAAAGGGGTTTTTGGGATGTTAACTCAGGCTGAGGGCAGAGAATATCTGCCCTCACATTCCTCCTGAAGTATCCAATTGTTTTCTGTTTCCGTGAATTCTCTGCGCAGTGAGCTCATTATGTAAGAAGCAAATCTAAATGTCACATCTGTGCTGTGTTTCCTAATGGACGTAGCATTGAGAGGGTCCAAGGGCCTCTGAAACCCTCATTATCCGGCTCTGAGCCAAAAAAATGAGCTGGATCACAAAGATTTTTATTTCTAAGACAGTCCTGCTGTCATTAGTTCTTCTCTGTCCTGTCTGAGGCCAAAGTGAAGCTGCTTTTGTGTGGTTTAAAGTGGGAATCTCTCTCCAAGCTGGCTCTTCCCCGCTGGGTATGAGCAGAGAGGCTGTGCAGGGACCCTCACCTTTGGCAGGTGTTCAGCATCTTGCCTCTGTTCCATAGGATTTGGGAGGAACTAAACATGCTACAGGAATTGTTATTCCAGGACTGAAATGCTGTTTTTATTTCTCAGATATTCTACGTGGCCTCTTTCCTCTACACTGTCAACTATACCTGGCACCTGTACATGGACCTCAAGGTGAAATACAACCAGAACCTCTTCAGGGTGCCCCCCCAGGTGAGTGGGACTGATGTGGGACTGGTGTAAAGGCTGAGAACTGAGGGACAAGGACACAACACTCAGGAAAACTCTCCCTGCATTGCAGGCTGAGCAAACACTTCACACACCCCGTGACCAAAATCTCTCCTTGCAGTTGTTTCCTCCTCACACCTGAACAGGGAGGCACCACCACTGCCATGCCCAGGCTGTGGCTCCCCAGCGATTCCTGCAAGATGGCACATTCCTTCTGCAGCTCTTCCCAACAAACCCATCATCTCCACTGCCCTACACAGCTTCCCCAGACATTTGCTGTGCACAGCAAACTTCATATCCCAGCTATTCCATCTGGAAATTCCAGAGCAGCAGGCTGGGCAGATCCCCCTCAGCTACTGAAATGCTCCCTGGAAGCTGCTTGCTGTGAACCAGGGGCTGTAGAGAAATGATAATTTAATTAGGATTTTTGGATTTTGCAGGTTGTAGATTATGCAAGTTGTCTTGGCCGAGTAGCAACGATCTTGTCAAGGTAAGAGTTCATTCTCCCTGGTGGGGGAGTGCAGATTTGGTAAGACTTAATTCTCCCTAGCAGGAGGCTTTGGATTTGGTAAGAGTTAATTCTCCCTGGCAGGAGGATTTGGATTTGGTAAACTGCAGTGTGCTGATCTCTGCTTCCTACTTGTTTTGAAGCAAGTTTTAGTAAAAGCTCTAAAGCTCATCCATAACAGCAGAGTGACCTCATGAATGCAGAGTAAGAGGTTTTTTCAACCAAGTTAATGATAACTTTATTAACTGGATGTGGTTTTCCAGAAGGTTTCCCTTTACCAATGATTAGCCCTCACAAATGAAAGCACCAATGCTGATAAAGCTGATAAAATACTTTTCCAGAGCAGTGCCAATAAAAACAACTTTAAAGCCCTCTGTAGTGATGGGAGAAAACCCGAGCAGTGCAATAACCCATGACTGTGCTGTCCTTCCTCCTCTCAGCCTGATCCCTTTCCTCCTCATGGTGCCGGTGTTTTGCCTGGGTAACAGCAGTAATTGCTACCAGAACTTCAGCCAGAGGCACGGGTGAGCTTCCTCCCTTCCTCTGGCACAGCCCCAGGGCTGCTGGGCGTGGGCAGGAGCTCAGGCTCTTCCCTGTGTCCCACAGGTGTCTCCTGATGCACACGGAGATGGCCGAGCCCCCCAGCGAGCCCCAGAGCCTGAGCGGCTCCGTTTGCCGCGCGATGCATTTCTACGGCATCGGGGTCTTCCTCATCTCCTTCCTCGTCAGCTTCGTAGCCATCCTGGTAAGGCTGGTCCTGTTGTAGCCCTTGGATGGCACCAGAGGCCAGGCAATCGTGGAATGGTTTGGGTGGGAAGGCATCTTAAGCTCATCCAGTGCCACCCCTGCCATGGGCAGGGACACCTTCCATTAGCCCAGGTTGCTCCAAGCCCTGTCCAACCTGGCCTTGGACACTTCCAAGGATGGCACAGCCATAGCTCCTCTGGGAAGGATTTCTTCCCAAAATCCCATCTAAGCCTGCTCTCAGTGTGAACCCATTCCCCCTTGTCTGTTCACTCCATGCTCTTGGTAAATAGGACAGGGGAATAACTGTGGTGCTGCTTCCCTTTTGGAAGGGGAGGTAGGGGAGGGAAAACATCACCCTGCCACCATATAAATTCATCTGGAGCCCAGTGTTCTCTCAACCCATCCCAGAAAAATTTAGCAGGATTTAGAAGGCTTGGAGCTTGGCAGGAGACATCACCTCCTGCATGGGTCAGCAAGAGGTGATTAATGGTTGGGCTCCATGATCTTAGAAATCTTTTCCAGCCTAAACAATTTAATGATTCTAAAATCAATTCAGAGTCTTCAGTTTTGAAAAGGCCACATGCAAAGCAGCGGTCCTTCCAGGATTTCAGTGCTGTCTGAAAAGGTTGTATAGACTGGGATCCATCCTGGATGAACCCAGCAGATCACAGCCTGAACCATAACATTTGCCTGTTCTTTTCCAGGTTATCCTCAGCCAGGCCCGAGGGCTGTACAAAAGGTTTGTGAACTCCACAGGATTCCTGGGGGATCAGCAGTGGGCCATGATTAAGATGGTGGAACAACGGGTGGTTTTTTACCCCATCGCCTTCTTCTGCTGCTGGGCCCCAGGTGAGCAGAGAGTTCCTCCCACCGCATCCCCCTGTGGAACTCCAGAGACGTGGGGTTAACTTCACCCTCTCATCCATCCCTTTCCACAGCTGTCGTCCTTGGAATGCTGAAATTGACTGCTTCAACAACCAGCAAAATCTACATGGCTCTGCTGATCCTGCAGGTAAATGTCTGCCCCTGCAGCCTCCTGTGCCTTGCCTTCTCACCTTGAGTCTCCTGCCCTGCATCCAGTCCCTGCTGGATGCAGCTGGACAAGGATCTCTGCTGTGTGAGCCCAAGTCTGGTTTGTGCTTTTGCTTGGCAAACATCTTGGTTAGGTGGTTTATGTTTCTCACACCCTTGAAAAGGTCTCAGTACTCAAAATCCCAGCACCATGACAGTTTAGTGGTGAACACGGTGCTGGGTGGATGTTTGAACTTGGTAATCTTAAAGGTCTGTGATTCTGTGGTCATGGAAATTGTAGCAAATAGGACTAGAAAGGATCCCCAGAAATTGTTTTTTTTCCCTTAAGTCTCTTAAGTTTTCCCTAAGTCTCCAAATGTGATTCCTTAACAACACTTGTCCAGCTCCTTCCTGTGCCTGAGGCAGAAGTTAGACATTTTATTAAATTATATAGTTAATATTTAAATTTATTTATTTATATATATAAATATATAATATATANATAGCATTTATATTTCATTAGATATTCATTCAACATTTATTAAAATAACAACACAATTTCTCTATCACACGGAAGATAAAATCCTGCTGGAAGGGGGAGATTTTCCAGGGATCTCAGAGCACGGTGCCGTGCTGGGATCTCTGATTCCCCCATGCTCTCTCCCAGGCTCTCACCGCGGCTTCCCAGGGGCTCCTGAACTGCCTGGTGTACGGCTGGACCCAGCACGTGTTCCTGTCCCTGAAGCGCGGCTCCCGCCGGGACGTGGACACCCAGACCCCGCTCCTGCGCTCCCAGAAGAAGTTCTACTCCAGCACGGCCCCCGCCTGCCCGCCCGACACCGAGGGCTCCTCCTCCACCCTGCTCTGATGCAGCCCTGCCTGCAAGGAGAGAGGCAGAGTCCTTCCAGCTCCTCGTTACCCAGGGATGGAACTGGCCCTCGGGCAGCACAGCCCGAGCCCCAGCGGGGGTGGCAGAGCCAGGCGCTCAGTGGACATAGTTATTTATTTTATGGACTCTAAAGGGATTCTTTCAACGTGGTAAATCTTTAGTCCAGACTTTCTCCTCCTGGAAATATCCCTAGAAATGCAGCAAACCCCATGTAACGGCTCAGAGACCTGGTCCAGCTCCTTGGAGGTTGGGCAGAGGATGTTTTACTTTGTTTTATTTCTCCAAAAGTCTTTGCCTTTACAAATTAACAGTAAAGCAAAATGAGTATTTTTCAATCTCTGCCTTTTAATTCGCTCTAACCATGACAACATACATCACCCTGAGAGCCAACTGCAGGGAGAGAAGAACTGCAAAGCAGGACAAAACCTGCCTGGAACTTCTGCACATTTCCCTTCACTTCTTCCTGCTCAGCCACAATATTCCCAAAAATCAGCTGCTTCGACCCTGTGGAGTATCCCGCATGAACCAGGTGAGCAGGACTTTGTCTGAATCTCTCTTTACATTTTTAGATGTTCACATGAATTATTTACTGAGGTCCCAACTTTCTATAGAAAATAAACCAGATCTTAAGCTCTGTTGAAAACAACTCTTTACACTTACACTCTTTATTTTCTAACAGCTTCACTTTTTGGGTCCAACCCAAATTTTTCACATAGCAGGTTAGACAAGAAGAGGAAATACTCCAGCTTTGTGTAATTAACTTACACAACTGTGTAAACTCTGGGTAAGTCACACAAAGGCCCTGGAGTTTTGCTCAATGACTTATTTTCTCCTACAGAGTGAGACTGAGTGAAAACAATTCAATATTGCTGTTCTACAGGATAAAAACAAGGTTTTCAGCCATCTTCTTCCACCTGGTCCTTCAAATCCTCCTCAGGAGGACTTTCTTTAGTCCCAAAGTTTGGACATAATATCCCCTCTGGGGTCATGAATTATTACAGGGAAGTTTTTTATTCCCAAATTTTTCTGCCTGAGGTGAGTCCTGTAATTTACCCCCTGACCAACTGTTGATGATACAGAACACTCCATCCTGGCTGGTTTTCCCTACCTTAAAGCCAAGTTTCCTTGGAATGACTGTCTCATAGGCTGTGTACCCCCAGGAGAGCTGGGAGCCACAGTCTGAGCAGGAAGAGCCTCTGGAGCAGGAAGGAGAGGCCCCATTCCAGCAGGAGAACCCCTCTGGCTGTTGGGACAGACCTTGGGGCCATGTCCAGCTTGGAGCCACGGGCACTGCTTCCCAGGCTGGAGAGACAGCAGAAAAGCTGCTTGGAATTCAGCAGCAACAATCCCATGGAAGAGCCCCATGGATGATTCAGTGTTTCTCCAGCCCCACTTCAAAGGCAAATATTCCATGGGGAGGATGGAGATCCATGCCCTGGCACTGGCAGGAGCAAGCAGGGCATGAAACAGAGCCAGTCTCATCCCTGAGAGCCTCCTGCACCCTCCAGGGACTGACCCCGTTTGTGGAGCCAGTGCAATTTGTTTAAAAGGGGATTAAGGCTTCCTAAATGATGGAAGATTACCAAGGAAACAATGCTGGGATTGCTAATGGACCATCAGAGCTGTCAGTGGGTGCTGACACATTCCCAGGGCTCCTCAGGCAGCTCAGCAGTCACTCAGTGTTTGTTTGAGGGGAGTTTTCTTGCTGGAAAGAGCCATTCCATGGGCCACACGTCCTCCTGGGACATGGGAGAGTCCTTTTGTGCCACTGCTGTCGAGCACTCACAGCTGGGGTGGCTGCTTCAAGTGCTCCCAGGAAATTGTTCCCGAGGGTCACTCACCACCCAATCCACTCTGAACTCCTCAAAGGCACCAAGTAGAGGGAAATTCTCTTACAAGGAAGGAACCCTCACAACTGTCCCACCTTTTGTCCTGAAATGCTCCTGGCACAAGGGTGTGTCTGGTTCCTGCCACCAAGGATAACAAAACTATTTCCAGAGGCAGGAAGGGTCCAATGCCAGCCCGAGGCTCTGTGTCCAGAAGGGTGAGGGGAAGCAATCCCTGCTCCCTGGAAAAGCACAGGGCCAGCAGGAACAAAGGCAGATCCGTTTCTCACCCCCCAGTGTCCCTCAGTCCTGCCCCAAGTCCCAGCAGGGCTCCCACTTCAGCCACCTTCAGCAGAGCCCAGCCCCTGCAAGGATCATCATCCCAAAGGAACTGGTTCCTATTTCCAGAAGGAACTCATTCCTCCCTTCCCTGAGTGCCCAGTCCAACCCCACAGCCCTCAGGGCTTAACTGGGAGCACTGGGCAGGTGCTGCTGCCATCTGATGGAAAGCTGGGCTTAAAAAAGGCAATTTTGGGTTATGTTGCCAGGCAGAGCCCACCATTTCCGAGGGATTTCTCCAGCCTCTCCTGTCAGTCATCCTTTCATCTCAAAGCCTCATTAAAGTGCTTATTCCCACGGATAAGGGAGGTGGGATGAGGGCTTAGGGGTGGCAGAATAATGGAATCATGGAATCTTTAAGGCTGGAAAAGCCCTCTACAACTATCAAATCCAGAAATTAACCCAGCACCACCGTGTTCACCACTAACCACATCCCCAGGTGCTGCATCCACACCTTCTGGACACTTCCAGGGAAAAGCAGGATGGCAGGAGAATTCTGCTGCTGTTCCCTCCTGCTCCTTCCTCTCTTCTGTCCTACAGGGATCTGGGAACCAAACAAAAGCAGCCAGGAACTTTTGAGTTTAGTAAAATCATTTATATACAGGATGGGTAATATTTACAATGTAATACTGATCCAAAAGGAACTAACAGGGAACACTGAGAAGGAGAAATGAGAACATTTTAACACACAGGAGTTAAACATGGGGACAGACTCGGGTTTCCAAAAGAAAATCCAGAAGTAATGACAGCAAAACTTTGACATGTTGCTATTTCCAATCAAAATATCTTTCACTAATCAGGTTCTCCTAATTTTTCATATATATAGAAAAGCTTCAAATAATCAAGTCACAGGAGAAGTCAGATATACAGAAAACTTTGAAAAGGTCAAATGATTTCAGAGATTTTTCTTCACTTAAATAAAATTCTAAAAAAATAAAACAACCAAAACCCAACAACCTCCAGAGCTTTCCCACATCTTTTTAGTGTTTGTACAAAGAAAGTCTTCTTTGATCCCACACTTCCAGCTCGAGATATTTACAATATTCACAGTCTGCTACAAAGGATCAGTAGATTTCTTACCAAGTCAAACCTCAGAGAATCAAGACAAGGTGT
Source organism: Edolisoma coerulescens (assembly GCA_013397115.1). Taxonomy (NCBI): domain Eukaryota; kingdom Metazoa; phylum Chordata; class Aves; order Passeriformes; family Campephagidae; genus Edolisoma; species Edolisoma coerulescens. The sequence goes on from VWZW01002419.1 coordinate 260,224, forward strand.
CTTGCACTTGCTTCAACTGAAAAATAAACTGAACACAGGAAGGAGAAAGTCAAATGCTACTTGAAAATACGTCAATGGATCCAATAAAGTTATTGAACTTTGAAATGTAAAACAGAACTCTTCCAAGAGTAAAAAAAATCAATTTTCTCAGAGAAACAAAACCATTTGACCTTGAGTCTTCAAATTGTGTTTTCTTAATCTGTCCCTCCTCCCTCTGCTTCACATCAGGCCCCTTCGTATTTATCACAGACAAGAAAATGTAGAGGAAATCCATCAAAAGCAGTTCCTCATGGCAAAAGCCTTTGGAAATTCCTACAAATATTCCCACCTCAGGATCAGCAGCACTTAAGGGATGAAGAAAAGGAGGGATCCTCTAACACACATCAGATCCCACCTTCCCCTCTGACCACACCTCCAATCTGATCCATCTTCCTGCCTACAAATTCTGGCTCCCAAAAAACTGCCTAAGGATTTTCCTCCTGGGAGGGCAGAGTCACAAAGTGCTTTGGAAGGGATTTTTTGCTCTGTTGTTTAAACAAAGGGGATTTCCTTGTTTCCATCTCTATTTGCCATACTTGAAAGTTTCAGTTTCCCAGAAAAAAACATGGATTTCAAGTTCAAAATTGAAACCATTTCAAGACATGACCTAGAATTAGAGCAAGGACACAGAAATGCACACAACAGGGCTTGGTGGTACAGCCAAGAAATGACAAAAACTCTCATTTTTTGCTAATTCTCTTCAGTTTTCATCAACAGGTCAGTGCACAAATATTCCAGGTAGTGTCAGAGGTACAATTCCAGCTCACACAAACACTTCCTGCTCCCATCAGAGGATGGATAAGCAGGGACTGTTCTTACCCTGCAATAAATCAGGCATTGGAAAACTGTCCACAGGATTAAGGAAAGCTGACAGAGAACAGGAAACAAAGCATCTCCTTCATGTAGAAAAAAGAAGTCACCATTAGAAAATTGTATAGAAAGAGTCAGACACTGCTTTGCCATCCAGCTAAAGCTGCAAGGAAGTTTTGGTATAGAAAAGAGACAAAAAAAAAAGAACAAGGCTGGACTTCCGTAAGAGAGAACTGGGAGATTCATGGCTCAGGTTTGTCAATGTAAACCCAAAAAATGGATGATCTGTGAAAGACAACAACGTTCAGGAGTGGTCACTGATGGCCCTGGGTTGGCACTTCAGTCTGCAGACCAAACTCACCCGATGTCTGCACGGGTTTGGTACCAAAATAGCTCTATAAAAAGCCTCCGCCCGGTCTCAAAAGAAAGAGAAGCAGAAAAGGTAGAAAACTAGAACTATGTACAGATTCTTCCCATTGGTTTGCTTCATCAGGATTAAAAAAAGCAGCTTTTGGAGCCAATGTTCCACACTAGAGTAAGAACCTGCCCTGGGGAAGGCAGCCAAGGACGTGTGGTGAGGAGCAGCCCTGCAGTTGTGGCTCCCCCAAGAAGGAGCTCGAAGGCATCAGAGACGGGAATTTGGGCTCCAGACACGGATCCCAGGGGTTCCCCAGAGCACTGGGAGCCTGCCTGGGAGCAGCTCTGCCAAACAAGAGGACAAGTCTGAACCCAAGCCTTGGATCTTCTAGGAAGGAAAGAATGGGAATACAGGGGTGGATCCCACACAAACAAACCCCAGGCTGGTCTCGGTCCATAGAAGATCCCACCATGGAAATTAATATAACTTGTGCATAAGAACTTGAACATTCTTCTGTTCTGCTGTTGGACAAGGTGAGAAAAAGAAGAGTTTTGTGCTGAATGGCTGATTCAGCCTTAAAAAAGCTCTGAAGAAGATGAGGAGGAAGAAAGAGAGGGGGTTAAGCCTTTAAGAAGGTCTGAGGGAGATGGGGAAGATGACAAAAAAAGAGAGTCACTGCTCAGAACTGAAAATTCCAGCAAGCCTCAGGTGCCTGGGCAAGGCACCAAGCGAAACTGAAGGGTATTGAATTGATTTTTCTCTACCTAAAGACCTGGAATTTAGGTGATAAGGGGAGCTGTGAATTTGCATTTCACAGCACTTGCTTCAAGTACTCACTGAGCATGGGCTTGAGAAACTGTGGCTCTCCTTCGCATACAGTCACTGCAGGGGCTGGATGTGGCAGGTGAAAGGCAGCTTCTGCAACTGGTTATTAAGAAAAAGAATGGTTTTTAACAATAAAATCCACCCCCTTTGGGGGGCTCATGATTAACAGTACATAAGTGATCATATATACCTCGAGGAACTGAGTTTTAAAAAAATATTACAGTACCAATGATTTTTTTTTCTTGTATCTACAACTATACAGCATTTTCAAGCAGTATGGAAATTTAATGAAATAATTATGATTTATTAATTTACATAAAAATACTTTTTACAGTTAAAGAATAAATCTTAAATGGTAAAAAAAATAAGATTAAGAAGCTCCAGCTATTGAGAGTCGTGGGAGTTTGTCTGCTCTTCAATCACTTGTTTGACGATTTCTGCCAGTTTTAGTCGATCCACTTTGTCTGTGAATCCTCTGCCTGGAAGGGAAAAAACAGGCAATCAGCTGGAGCTGGGCACAAGGAGGAAAGCAATCCTGGCTGGAATTAAACAATGCTTCACACAGACTTAGGGCAACATCAGCACAGGATCCAAAAGGAATTACAGACCACAGTTCTGTTGGAAAAACTGAGCACTTAAAAACCTAAATTAAAGCCAAGCAAATAAAACAGAAGCAGGGAAGAAGCAGGACCAAGCCCTTGTGAAGCTGCCTGGTGCTCCTGGTCCTTTCTATCCATCAGCACCTGCTCCTGGGGGCTGACACCTCTGCCAGCCTCTTTTGTCCAGGAGGCACCTGAGCATTCCCAAGGTGACTCTCCCAGTTTAATTCTCTTCCCACCCAAGCCAAGCTGAAGAGCTGCTGTGCTGGCAGGAAGGAGCAGCCTCCAGAGGAAAGTGGGAATAAACAGCTGGATGGGAAAGCAGCTCAACACAGCTGAAGGGGCTCCTAAAAGGATCAGAGAATCCTGGAATGGTTGGAAAGGACCTTAAAGGTTATCTGGTTCCACTCCCTGGGCAGGGACACCTTCCACTATTCCAGGTTGCTCCAAGCGCCATCCAACCCCTCTTTGGACACTTCCAGGGATGGGGCAGCCACAGCTTCTCTGGGCAACCTGTCCAGGGCCTCCCCACCCTCACAGGGAAGGGTTTCTTCCATCTATCCCATCTGTCCCTGCCCTCTGGCAGTTTAAAATTGCCCCTTTTCTATCACGATCCATTTGTGCTGTCACATTCCTGGTGCCCCTGAAAACTCAACCCTGACCCTCAAACAGAAATTTCAAAGCAGCACTTCCACCCTCATTTTGGGAACAGCAGCTCTGGCAGAAGGGCTGAAACAGTGTCAAAACCTAAATCAGCCCAAATCCAATAAATTTGGAGTTATTTCCATAGCAGGAGGTCTGTGCTTCCCCCGTTTCCACATTCCCTGAGGGAGAGCAGGAATTCTCACCATTCCAGCTGAAGCTCTGCAGGGTGTCTCGCAGCAGTTTGCACTCCCTGTTGTATTTCCAGGCCTCCTGCATCACCTCATTCAGCTTCTCATCTTCATTCTCTCCTGTTTGGGACAACAAAGGGACACAGGAGGTTTGGCCTCGTGCCTCACTCGGGGCTCAGCAAACTGGGCAGTTATTCCTGCTCACCCCACACAAACCAGGAAATGGACTTTAAATCAGATATTCCTGTTTGAAAGTTCTTTTAACAGCTCTGCACGTCGCTAAAATTCCACATGAACCCAAATCCCAGCCCAGAGGCTGCCCAGGAGTTTTGTTTTTCCTTCCTCACCACTGACACAGACAGCCCCAAAGTCGGTGTCTTGCCCATTTAGGAATAAAACGTTCTTAAAAGTGGCAACCTTTACCAGCCTGTGGTAGAATGCACTGAGCAATCACATCTCTCAGCTTCTCCAGAGCCACGTTGGAATCGTTGCTTCCATTCTCAGGGTCATGGATGTAAACACCATCCTTTGGCTTGGTGCTGCAGAAGAACAAGGAGGAAATAATTAAAATTTGGGCACAGCTCAAGCTCATTATTCGTTGTGTAACTGTTCCAGTGTAACAGCTCCTTCCCTCTCTGGGAAACTGGGAGACAGGATCAGCGTTAATTATAATTATTGTCCTATATTATGAGATCATTTTAAATATGAAGAAAAAGAAATATTCCTTTAAATGATTTCAAATAAAGGTAATCCTAAAATGCATGAGCCTGTATTTCAGATTAACTCCAACAAAGAAAGAGAGAGATTACCTGACTTTTTCAGTAAATAAATGTCAGGATGAGAAAAAAGATCTTGGAATTCTTTCTCCCACTTTGCCTTATCTTACATGTGACCCACCATCCCATATAACACAGGAACAGTATCCAAACTCCTTCCTGCCCTCACCGCCACATCTCAGCAGAGAAACCACACTGTGCCACTATTACTTGACTGAGTAACACCAAGAGTGTGTTAAACCATCAAAACTGAGCCTGTGCCATTCCCAAAGCCATTCTCCAGCCATCCCAGCTGGCTCCACGTTGTCCTTTCAAACCCAGCTTTGGAGTTACCCCAGGAGTTTCCGCTTGCGCAGGATCGGGTTGTTCACGGAGTGAAGGGGTTTCAGGCTCACTTTGAGGTCTTGGATTCTCATGTTTGCAAGTTGTTCTGCGTGAGCCTGTTGGATCCCTGCCACCATGGCCTGGAAAGACAAAAGGAGCACTTGGTGGAACAACACATGGACAGTGTTTGCCATGGGTGAAAAAAAAAAGAGGCACCAAAATCCGATTTATTTTGGAGATGCGTAAGAAAAATCAGGTTTGCATGAAGCGAGGCATGGTTAGAACTAAAATCAGTGACAAAATATCCCTGGGGGAAATAGGACAAAGGATCATCTCCTTCTCATGTTCACAAGATTGACTGAACTGCTCTTTGAGCAGAAATTAAAGGAAACAAGGACTAGTTGTTTAATTAGTGACGTTATTGCTGCAGTGAAGATAAAAGATGGCAAAAAAGAGGAAAGACCTATGGAAGATCCCTCAGGCTCTGCTCTCTACCATCAGCACGTGGCTGCTCGTTGCCACCAATCTGGGAGCATCTCCTCCAAGCCCAAATTTCACATTTTATTTCCATTTTCATTCCTATTTCCATTTTCTCCCTAAGATCTCAGGCTCTCCTAAAGCAGAAGAGAAGCTCCTTATCTGCATAACCCCAGATCAAAGAAAGCCCTCCAGCCATCCCAGAGCTCTCCTGCTCCTGTGCAACATTCCTGACTAAATAACTGCTGGTCAGACCTTGTCCATCATCAACTGGGCAGAGGGCAGGATGTTATCCAGGGCCTCCGTGGAATTGAGCCAGGGATGGTCCAACACCCCCTCAATGGTCAGGCGTTCCTCAGGTTTGACCTTCAGCAGCCTGGAGAGGAAGGAATAAATCCCTAAGGAGGGGTTTGTTGATTTACAGAACATTTAAGCATTTTAAAAGCCAAAAAAGCAGCTCTTCCAAGAGCTCAAACTGCCCCAAAATCAGCCCCAAATCTGTCCCAGCTCCCTGATCTTGTTGTGGTTTAATGCTGTCACAGCTCCTCCAGGGAAATCCAGCACTCAGGGCAAAGGAAGGTGCTAAAGGCATTCCTGGGATACCCCCGTGCTGCTGAATCCCACAACCACTGCTCCCAGGTGGGAAATCACCTTCCAGAGGAACTGGAAATGATCCAGACTGGTGTTCTCTGGAAATGCACTCCCAGAGCTCATGCCCAGAACAGGTTATACTCATTCCAAGGACTCTGGGCATGGAAACTTTGCAGGATTTACTGCTCCCACCAGGCCACTCCTCAGCTTTTCTCTCCCCCCACAAACCCTGAAGTAATGAACACTTTGGTTCCAGCTCCTCCAAATAAAAAGCAACTTTATTCTGAGATTGCTGAGAAATCCACGAAATCAATTTTTCCTAGCATGAAACCCTGGAAAGAGGATTTGCAGATAAATTTGTGTGCTCATGAGGAGTGCTGACAAGCTCATCCCAAAGTCTGAATGAGAACAAGAATGACTCCATGAGCTTGTCACACTTCCTTAGACAACTCCAAATCAGCTTCTTGGCTGCACAGCACAATTGTTTAATGTAGCAAGAAAGTGGAAATAACTTGTACAAAATGTCAGCAGCAGCACCACGGGGGGAGCTCAGAAATCCCACATGCTGCCAACCAGGTTAAGTTCACTTTCCATACCAGACACGTGCATTCCTTTTCCGTGCATTTTCCAAATCCTAACCCGTTATCAAACCCTCCTGAGGTCAGAAATCAGCTCGACACACTTGAGAGGCAGCAGCTGCCTGAATGCCAAACACGACCTCCAGAAGCCAGAAGAAGAGCTGCCTGCATCCACAGAATGCAAGTTTAGCTGGAATTATATTAAATCTGAACATATTCCTGCACCCTAAACACAGCTTCAGACTCCCTGGTTGGAAAAAAAGCAGGAAAGGGAATCCTGATAACATTAGAGGGAGAATGAACTGAACTGGATCCACGTGACAACATCCTGAGAGCTGAGTTTTATGGGAGTTTTAAAAGGCAATGAAACTTTTTGCCTGTGGAGTTTCTGTGTGAGAATAAAGAGCTGACCTTGGTATAAAGGAAAGTTAATTTGGAGAAAGGTTGAGGGTTCTGCACAGCTCTAAAAAGGTCCCAGCACCCTCTCCAAACAATGTGAAATCCTTGGAGAATTTACGGTACATCTGAGGACCCAGTGACACTTTTAAATTACTTCCCCAATTGATTTTTTTTTTTCCTATTTATGTTGCTTTTATTCTCTCAGTTCCTCTGGTGATGCAAAGGCAGTAAGTCCCTGTCACTTCTTCAAAAATAAGTGAGGTCAAGCCCTAATCAGTGCCACGTTCTTGCTCCCAAACAGACCAAGTCTTTGAAACACTCCCAGCTGAGGGATGTGCCCTGCATGGAAAACAGTCTCCATTAGCATTTGGAATAAAACATCCATGCAAAACCTTATCTCAGAGTCTGGCACCTCATGACAGATCTGAACCTCCCTTTCCATCCTCCTGCCTGACTCTTTTTAGGCTGTGTATGATGTGCACAGGGCTTTAAAGGATAGATTTACCACATCCCATTAAAGCCACTTGATTTTCACAGGAATTTAAATGTTATCCCAAGAAATCCGTGCCAGTTGTGTTATCCTGAAACCCTTCAGGGCTCCCACTCCCCTTAAAGACTAAACACACAGTTCACCCCGACAAAAGAGACCTCAAAATTAAACACTTGGGCAGGGAAAGAAAAATATTTCCCAGACTTGGTTTATGCTGAATGTGACAGAGAATTTGTCAGCTGGATGAGCTGCAGACAATCTCCCTGCTGCTGGAAAAACAACCCTTGGGATAAGGCACTTCGAGGTGCTTTTCTGATTCCTTGACATTGAAACACTCCAAGTCCTTAACACTGAAACACTCCAATTCCTTGACACTGAAATATTCCAATTCCTTGATGTTGAAACACTCCAATTCCTTGACACTGAAACATTCCAATTCCTTGACACTGAAACACTCCAATTCCTTCAACACAAGCCCAGAGCAACACAGGAGTTTCCTCCATGGACTCACTTTCTCACAATGTCTTTTGCCATTTCTGAGATCTGGCTCCACTCTTCCTCTGGGAATTCAAAGCTTCCCGTCATGATCTTTTTCCTCATGTCCTTGGGAATCGTCCGGCTGTGGTGCTTGGAGTAAAAGGGAGGGTATCCACACAGCATCACGTAGATAATGACCCCCAGGGACCACAGGTCACAGCTCTGCAAGCAAGGAAAGGGTCACTTTGGGGAGCAGCTTGCAGCAAACAGTGGGGGAGTGATGAAAAAAGCTCTGTGTGATTCCCTAAGGGAACAGAACCAGCTCAGCTCCTCCTCCAGATCCACCTTCATGGATAAATCTGGCTGCTGTGAGCAAGGCAGCTCCGTGCTCCAAGCTGAACAATTTCCAGGTGGTTGGGAATTGTCTGGGAGCAGCCAGGGCTGCAGAGGGGATACCTGAATCCTACTCCCCCAATCCCAGAGAAGAATCCGGTTGTTTACGATGGGAGACTGAAAACAGAACCCCCATCCAACAAAGCAGCCAGCAGGGATATGAAATCAGAGCTGTCTGTGGTGACAGCCAGGGAGATGGAGGAGCCAGGAGCAGGACTGGATTGCCATGGAAGGACAGAGCACCTGGAAGCCTGTCAGGGTCTATTTTGGGGGGACCAGGCGAGTGCCAGATGCTGCTGCTTTTGCAGAGTCATACTCGGGGACGAGGCCCTGCCCTCAGCAGCCTTTTCACCCAGTGCCACCAGGGCTGCACAGCTCAATTCTTCACATGAAACGTGAAAAGAAAATCACTCCCACCTTGTAAATCCCAAACCGAGGGACAAGAGAGGGAAGAAGCAACTCCGTATTGGAAATACTACTGGCACATTCTGAAGAGTTCAGAAACAGAAGTGTCTGCTACAAGCACCAAGCTGGTTCTCCAGGATGGAGAAGAGGCAATCAGAGCCCTGAAACAGGCAGGTTTGGGATGCAGACTAATTAATATTTGCTTGAACTCTCTCTGTGAGGCTACTGAATGCTACCACTGCATACCAAGTACCTGCTCAGGCACGTGGTGGAATAAACAACCATCCCTAAAGCTGGAATCAGGGAGATCCTTACACTGGGATCACAAACCAGCTAATTTGAATCAAAACTGACATTCCCAGAACACTCAGTGGTTCAAGCACTGCTCAGCCAGCAGGAGACAGTGATGACAATACAGAGGAAAATGCTTTGGAATACCTAAAAAAGATGATGACCTTTCAGGGCATTTCCTGCCATGATTTTGCCAAGATTCCAGCAGCTACACAATAAATTCTTGGTTGTTTTCCAGAAGATCCAGGTACAGAGCAGTTTCTGGCACAGCTGCCTGAACAAGGAATGCTCTGCACATCCAGAAACTCTGACAGCAGGAAAGAGATTCCCTCTGAACAGAGGTGAGAGAACTTCCCTCATGGCCTCACTCCAGCAGAGCCCTTCCACTCTCTCCAAAACCTTGTCCGTATTTAGTGCTCCTTAAGAGCATTTGTGTATTTTGCCTTTAATTAGAGGATCATTAATTAGGTTTGGATTAAGTGTGCATTTCATTATTTGCTCTATCAGAAGCACCAGTGGGGTGGGGAAGACTTTTAAAGCTGTTGTTTCCCAGCTCACCTTGTTGTAAGTGTACGGGGTTGGAGAGGTGGGGATAATACCAGACTTCTCTTTCTGATGTCTTCTTTGTGCCTCCAATACCTGGTGAGAGGGGAAAAATAAAAAACAAACCAAGAAAAATCCACCTCATCAACAGGCACCACAACCAGCAAAGCCTGTGCCAAAGATTCCTCATGCTTTTCCATTCAGGAAATTTATTCCAGCTACTGAAGACTCTACCAAACTCCAATTTTTCTCCCTAAGGAAGACTGGAGCGTTCTAAATGGGGAAAATACTAAAATATTTTGCTGCTTTGACTGAAATCTCCAGTTTTGCCTGAATTAAAGCAACTGCTCACAACCTCCAACCCCTCCATGCTTGGAACAAAAACCCAAAGCCTCTTTGGAGGGTAACCCAAGCTCCAGAGCTGTCCCTTTTTGCCTCTCCCACGAACAAATCCCATCAAATCTGCCCCTTGCTGATCCAGCCTGTGGGTTTGGGCTGCAGTGAGCCCCAGCAGGCTCCAGCTGAGGAGGATCAGGGCATGCTCTGATCCCTGAATTGCCCTTCCCAGTGATTAAAGGCTGCCCAGCACTGCCATTAAATCTCCATCTGCAGCTGCTTTTCATTTTCTCCAGGACTCCAACACAAAGGACAGAAGAGAGGGGGGAAAGCAGCAGTACAAAGAGCAGCCTGTCTGTAATTACAGATTGTGTTTAATGACAGGGGGCCAGGCTGAGGTGCCCAGGTACCAACCCTCTGCCACTGCCCTTTGAGAGCAGTCACCTTTTCAGAGCCTTTTTGTTCCAGCAAAGACCTTTTTAATGGAATCCTGAATGAGCTGAGCTGGAAGAAGGATGGGAAAGCAGGGATTTCTCCAGAGCAGCTGCTTTAATACAGCTAAAGGCCAACTGTCACCATCAGTGCTGAGCAGAAGCTGGGAAATTTGCCTTATCAACAGATCCCCGGGGCACTCCAGCTCCAGAGGTGGCTCATATCCAATTCCTCAAGATTCCTGCACCCAGAGCCCTTCCCAGGACAGCAGAGGGTGTTAAAATGATGTGGATATGGAGGCTCAGGCAATAAATGATCCCCCTTTAGCAATAAATGATTCCAGTAAATGGAACTGGTTGTTACCTGAGGTGCTACGTAATAGGGAGTGAACTGGGGTGTCATCAAGTCACCTTGGTCTACTTTGGCAAACCCAAAGTCACACAATTTAACAGGTGCATCCTAAAACAAGGAGAAGAGGCTTTATTAGACAAATCTCATTAAATCAGCTTTTCTAACCCATAATTCTCCCCCCTGTCCTCATCTCACCTTTTCCAAACGTCCACCTCATTGTATTTATACCCTCACACTCCACCAGGCAGCTGAAAGGTCACAAACTGAGCTTTCAAAACAGAGGTTTTGCTTTTCTGGGTGCTCTGGGCCAGGAACAGCCCCCCCTCAGGGACTGGGAAAGCACTGAGCCCTTTGTAGGGGTGTCACTGCATATCCAGGCTGGTTGTGAGACAAAGAATTGTTTGGATCTGTGAAAGCACCTCTAGGTAGAGGGTTAGAACATCCTGATGAGGGGGCAGAGCAGATTTTCTCCTCAGCAAAGCTGGATTGTGTTCAGGTGGAGAACCTGACTCCTATTTAACAGCAGCAGCAAGGACTCACTGCCCTCCAAGGAGATCAGGGGATGGAAAAGCACCAAGCTCATCAAGGTGATTAAATTTTATCACCAAAACATTAATGTCATTTTACCACTACTCTGAGAGTCACCCTTGAGCCATTTTACAGAATTGAGCACCAAAAGAATTCCAAATGTTCATCTTACCAGAGAGTTATCCTTGAAGAGGAGATTCTCAGGCTTGAGGTCTCTGTGTGCAATGTTTAGTGAGTGGCAATGCTGCAAAGCCAAAGCTATCTGGAAAAGGGCACAATAAATCAGCTACAATCACCGACCTCCTCCTGCAGCCTGGACATTTATTTCAGCTTTACAAAGGATATTTCCAACACAGCTCAGACCCCAAACATTTCCACTCCACTTGGGTGGAGTTCAGAGTTAGGACAAGCCTGACCCTGCTGGGCAGTGGTGCAGTGAAGTGACAACTGGGACATGAATCCCACCAAGAGTTTCAGCTCAGTTTGCACTCGAAGCAAACAGAAAACAAAAGCCAGGTTGGCCTGGGCTTCCCAACCACCTCAGTTTGAGAACTCAAGGCATTAAGAGCCCCCCAAAGTGAAGCAGGTGGTGCCAGTGCCTCTTCCCTGCTGTGCCAGGGCTCCAGGGTGCTGCCCCTGCCCAGCAATTCCACCCTGCTGGACACTCAGCAGCGAGTTCTTGCTTCAGTATTCCAGGGAATAATTCCCTGCACTTGTTCCTGCCTGGAAATCCAACACTCAGGCAGTTTTATTCTTTAATTTTTGATGGTACTGCCTGCACTTTAATCATTCTGTGGATGTCCAATAGAAATGCATTCCTTGATTCTTTCAAGGATGCTTTAGGAACCTGCAATCCAGGCAGCAAAGCTCCAGGGACTGCACATTTCCAAGTGCAATTCATTAAAGAAAAGCCAAGTATAAATATTTAAACAGCATCCCTGAGACAGAAGTGAGGCACAGCCACAGAAGCCTTATTTGGAAGCATCCCTGCTGGATTCTGTAGGATCCTACCCAAGTTTAGAGTCCTTCAAAAACTCCAAATTACTGTCACAAGAGAACTTCACTGCTAATTTAGCTCAGCAATAAATACAAACACATTCCCAGAGAAAATGAGGCAGTGCTGTGACAAGTTTTAACCATTCCTGGGTACGAGACAATGATGAAGAACCACCAGATAAAAGAATTTTGTAAAGACTTTCACATTTCAAACTTCATTTCTATAAACATTAAAGCAAAGAGTTACTGAAGACATGAATAACCCAAGTGCAGACACAAAATTCAAATCAAGGTCTTGATTTCTGGTAAAGTTTTACAAGATTTTCCCACCATGTCAGAATCAAACAGCCCAAAGGATGTCAAAGAAGCTGTCAAGAATAATTCTGTACTTCCACCTCATTTCTTTGTTGGATGAGACCAAAAAGTACCAGCACAATTAGCATTTCATTAGAAACAAGTCAAAGCACAAAAGTAACATGAAATTTTTTGCCCCAGCTTCAAACATTCTCTCTCCAGCTGAGGGGAACTGGGGATCCCAGCACTGAAATCCACAGAGATCCTTCTGAGAGTCCCACCAGGCACTGCCAAGCAACAAAGAGCCTGATGGACACCAAAACCCCCTGCAGAAACCACCGTGGAGGTTATAAAACACAGCACTCAGGAGTGAGCTGGGAGAGAAACGGTGAAGGAAAAACGACATTGCAACAAAAAAGACACAAAATCAGAACAAACAGACACATTTCCTTGTCATCTTCCAGGAATTCCATAAGCCCAAGCCCAGAACCCAGCCTGAAAACCCCTGGCCAAGAGGAGAGAAATGCCAAGGGTGTCACGGAGATTCCGGAGCTCGGGAATCCTGCTGGAGGCAACACTTTTAGGACAAGAGGAATGACAAAGTTCTCCTGGAAGTGTTCTCTGGACCAGGTGAGGAAAAGCATGGTTAAGCACAGCAGCCCCAGAGAACAAGCCCACACCTTCAATCCTTCATCCCTAGTAAAGCTTTGGCATTGTCAGTTATAACAAAGCAGGCAATGATCATCGGATCAGAACTGAGGATTCTTTTCTTTCATCCTTTTTTCCCACCCTTCCAGCCCCAGGAATTGGCCCTACTTTAGCCAGAGCATGATGGATTTGCTGGGACAGGGGGTGACTTGCCTGCTTTGTTACTTGGCTCGCTTGCTTCTCAGTAAAGTGCCGGTGCTGGCTGATTCTGTGGAAGAGCTCTCCCCCTTCCATCATCTCCATTACAATTAGGAGCCGAGCCCTGTTCAAAAGCATTTCATGTTGTTACATTAAAAAAAAAAAAAAATCAGAAGAACAGAACAGAATTGCTAAGCTAAGAATGCATATTTCACACAAACACTGCTTTCTCTACGCTGCTCGGGGTTTATTTTGGTGCTCTCGAGCCTCAAATCTGCAGGATTTTCTGGCTCCCACTGATTGGCAGCCAGGAATCTCCAGTTTGCTCCTCCTGATGGGCTCTCACATTCAGCTGGAAGAAACTAGGCATGGATCCATGCAGCTCCACCCAGGATGGACCTGGAAGCCGTGTGGATACTCCAAGGGGTAACTCTGCCCTCAAGGATAACACAGCACGTGGATGCTTTGGAGCGTGGATCCCTGTGATTTTAATTTACAGCTTTATTGCCATAATGATGAAGGATAACAAATAGGAAGGTGGAGATCAGGGCTGCCAGATCCTCATGGAATTAACACCCAGGTCCCACCACACAGCAAAATCAGCTACACCAGAGCCTAAGACAGGTCTCAGCTCTTTCATTCTCCCAGCTCTGATGATTTTCTCCACTAAGATCCCATCAGAAGACAACTTTTTTATCCTAAGTAATAACAATGCATGAAAAATCCCTCTGCTCCATGTTTTCCTGGGTTCATTTTAAGCAGGACAGTGCACTGAGAGTTTTCAGGGCTGAATTTCATAGTTTTTAGAAACAATTCTTTCACACAATGCAGACTGAATCAATGGAAAACCTAAAAAAAAATGGAGATGCATTCAAAACAGGGAGGGAAGGAGGCAAAATAATTGAAATACACAAAAGTCAAGGGTGGGGGGGGGAAAAAAGCAAGAGCTGCTTGGTCTGCAGGATAATTCTTATATCTGGGACCCCTTTTAAATAATAATTTTGTGATTAAAACCAAAACCAACCAAAAAAAAAAAAAAAGCAAACTCCACTATACCTTGGGCTAAACATGGAAAGCAAGCGGTGGGAATGAATCACCCTATGTAATCTTACCTGGGGCTGGATTCATGTGGGAACTGCACACTGTTAGCATAAACTTCAATTATTTGAACAATATTGGGATGTGTTGCACACATCATGTGCAGACGTACCTTGAAGAGAAGGGAAGAGCTGTTACTGCACACAGGGACAGGCAGCTGAGCCCTGCTGAGCACTGACGCTGCTCAGACTGGGATACAAACATCCCAGACTGGCCCCTACATTTCTTACAGACCATGGAATCACACACAGAGCTCCAGGAAAAGCTCAGTCTTTGAGTTCGTTATATAAATTTAAGGACAGGACCAGCTTTGTAGCAATGTAGGTGCAATTAGAAGGGAAAATTAATGAATAAACCCTAAAATTCCATCATCTGGCTTCCTTCACGGCTCAGTGCTCCAGCACTCACAACACCTGGAACATCACCTCCTGTCCCAGCATTCTGGAACAGGGCACTTCAGGAATTTTCCCCACTTTAAAGGTCCCAGGGATGCTCAGTCAAGCCAAGCTCGGTGCTTTTTGTACACAGATTATTTTAATGGGAATTTCAAAGGAGAATTTGCTCAGTAACAAGAAATGGAAGTTGTCCTAAACCTCGAGGACAATTAACCCTTCTTGAAATTCCTGACAGCTTGGAGGAGTGCCCATCATTCCACAGGCTGACAGTTTGGCACCTCAGGAACTCCCAACCAGCATCAGGAGCTGCTTTAGCTCCTGGCCCATGGAAAAAATCCATTTCCAGAGCAACCTGAAGCATTCTTGGAGCAGTGACATCCAAGAGTGAGATGTATGGAAACAAAATTCCCTCTCCAACTGGTTTTGTTCCATCACACGGCATGCAGGGAGAAGAACAGCTTTAAAATACAGCTCAATTAATTACAAATAAATCCCTGGAAGCACAACCAGCACAAATGGGAGTTTTATTTTTAAAACATCCCAACAATTGAAGGTTTTTTTTGGAGAGAAAAGCAGGAACTGTACCTCATTTCGAGCTTTTGGACGATCGAGGAGGATTTTCAGTGCAAAGCGTTCTTGGGAGGATTTTTTCATGCAGACTCTGGTATTACAGCAACAAAATCATTCAGTCAGCAAGGATGTTCAAAAGAGACACCTGAAGCTATTGATTTGTAGCTCTGAGTTTGCTCTCCACGTGGGAATTCCCAGGAATGCCCCCAGTTTGGGATACACAGGGCACAGCCCAGCTCTCACTCTAAATTCAGCCTCAAGAGAGATTTGGGATGGAAATAACCCAAAGCACACTGAACACGCCCAGTGAGGTCGGAATAAATAAAGTGTTTGGAACAGATGAAGTGGTTTGGGAAGGAAATCCTCTTTTTGGTGTGATTTTTTCTCTTTTTCCCCCATTTAACATTAACAGTTGAGGAAAGGGCTCGTGTTTGAACAGGCAGCCAAAAGAATAAAGCACAAAATGGGAGTTTTAATGAAGATTAAAGGATGAGGAGAAACCAATGGCCCAGACAGGAAGATAAATGATGGGAAAGACAAAGGGAGCTCCCAGGAACAGCAGCACTGTTGTTTTCCAGCACAAATTCCCTTTCCCTGAAGGGAGAGGCCTTGCTGGAAAGGTGTTCTGCCTTCCAGAAAGCAGCCAGGGGTCAGAAATCCATGAGGAGCAGGGCTGGGATGCAAAGTGGCAGTGTCTGCTTTGGGCTCAGGGGAAGAGCTGGAAAAACAACTGGAAAAGCAGGAAAGGGGCAGTGCTGGGGCAGCAGGATCCAAGGATGGGGGGGTTCAGGAGGAATTTCTGTTGTTGTCATTCCACAACCAACTCCTGTTCCCTCCTGGCTGTGGGAACACACCAGGCCAGGGAAGGGAGGAGAAGTTTTCCTTCCCACATTCCCCAAAAAGGACAAAACCCCTCCTGCATGACCCACGTGGGGCAGAGATATTTATTGATTATAATTTTCCATGTATCTCATCATCACATTTAGTAAAATACTCACTGACTCCTCCACAGGTCAGGGATAATCCCGGAGTGTTCCCTTACCTAACAGGCCCACTGATCCCAGCTCCCAGCTTCTGAGTCCAGTTAATGTTGTATTCCTCTAAAATGGAGGTTTCCTGTTCAGGAAGGAGCAGCAGGAGGGAAAGCACAGTCAATAAATACATAATAAATAAAATTATTACAGCTTTTCCAACAAAAAAAAAAAACCACCCAAAAACCCCAGCTCAGCAGATCTGGCTGGCAGGAAAGTGCCTGCTTGGGGAGTTTGCTTCCCTGAGGAAAATGAAATATAAATATAAAGAAATAGAAATGCTCATGTCATGATTTACCTGATTCAAACCATTTCTGGAATTCTGGAAGGGGATTACTGAGAGCAGTAAATGGGATTTTGTGGTTTTAACACCCCAAGTGTACCAAGGGCATCTCTCCCTGACTCAATTCCACCTTCCTACCTACAAATGATCACTCACAACCAAACAAGGAGCCCATTTCAGCATTAAAATGCTTTTTTTTGGTCACAGAGCACGACAGAAAATGGCGAGTTTCAAACCTCTGGAACCATCACCCCGTAAATTAAACCCTGCACGATGAATTTTAGATTTTTCTGATAATGAACCAGGCTCCTTTTTGTCCAAATCCATACAAACAGGGCTGGGTTTTGTTAGGCCACAGCTTGGGTGCTCTCAGGCTTAACCACATCCCAAGGCAGGCTGTAACTCCAGGGCTCAGTGCTTTGATTGATGCCCTGTGCTGGGCCTTTGTTCCTTTTATTAAATTCCTGCCTCTGCTCAGGATAAATCCTAGGAAAAGGAGCTGCTGCAACAGCAGCACTGGGGAAGCTTAAGGAAGCAGGTAAAAAAAAAAATCCCAAATCCACTGGAAATTCATGGAAGAGGCCACAACCAGAGGTTTTATAAAGGGTTTTTAAGAAAGGGGCAGAAAAGCTCAGGGGATCACCCATATTTGTGGTTTTCAGGAGGAGCTCAAAGAAACTTCTTCTCAGTGCAGCTCAGGTAAACTTCACTTGTGAGGAGCCTATCAGGGAAAAGCTGCTTTGATTTTCCTGAGATTCAGCTGCAGAGAACTGAAAGCAGCAGGGCTGGGATGAAAACACAACTTTAGGAGGGTGTTAATGAGCATTTCATTTCTGTTTCCTTTTCTGTGTATTTGCCATTGTTTTCAAAGAAAAAGGTAGGGATTTTATTATTCCCTGCACTTCTAAAATTTGAATCCCAACCTTTAGCCCAAAGCACTTTTACAACTCAGGAGTTCCAATGAATAATTCAGTGGTGGAGAAACACAAACGACACCAAATGCAGGATTTGGGAGTTCTGATGCCCAGCAATTTCCACCTCCCAGCTCAGGGAGCTCCAACTCCAGCACCAGGAATTCACATCTGTCAGGTAAAGATTGGACTCCACCACCTTGGGGGGTCTTTTCCAACCTTAAGGATTCCATGATTCTGACCCCAAACAGCTGGAAATGCTTAAAAAGCACCAATAATATTTGAAAATATCTAAGTGTTTCAGCTGGGAAGCACAAAGGCTTTGTCTCCTGGCTTTGGATTCCGTGGGTGTGGAATTCCTGGGCTCAGCTCCACACCTGGGAATCCCCTGCCCCACAGCAGCCCCTGNTCCCACAACAGATTTCTGAAGTCAAGTGAGATAAATACTGATTTTTGTGGAGGTCTTTTGACTGTTTCTTTTATTTGTTTGGATTTTTTTCTTTTTTTTNAGCCCCTGCACAGCTCCAAACCTCCAGGCTGGCTCTGGAAGTTGATCAATATATTCTCCCTAAGTTCCTTTTATAAGTCAAAAATAGGTGCTACTATATTGAGAATTAAGAAATAAAGGTGCTTCTAGACTGAGAATTGCATGAACTCTGTTAGAGACGTACCTGAGGATGTACTGAATAGTGCTTTAAAACTATTTCCTTCTACATATATAAATATGTAGAATATATAATATATATATACATATATATAAATATTAAATATATAAATATATAATATATATATTATATATATACATATATAAAAGGAATCTACTTACAAATCTGAACAATTCAGGTGTATAAATTCCCACAACAGATTTCTGAAGTCAAGTGAGATAAATACTGATTTTTGTGGAGGTCTTTTGACTGTTTCTTTTATTTGTTTGGATTTTTTTCTNGTTTGGATTTTTTTCTTTTTTTTTTTTTTTTACATTAGAGTCACTTTAGTCCAAATGCACTAAAAGTCCATTCATGGAAACACAAAGAGTGTCTCTCTAAAACTTGCTTAGCTCCTGTTTGTAGCAAGACATTTTCAAATTCGTACTTTAGATATTTCTGAACTTAATTTTTGCCATATTTTATGGCCATGTCTTCAAGTTTAGATACCACACATATTGCACTGGAATCTTCCAGGATTCATCTGCTGGGGCTGGGGACAGAAGAGGAGCACTTCCAAAAAAAAACCTGCAATTAATTCCTCCCAGGAAACCTTTCTGCTCTCCCTCCAAAAGGAACCTGAAACCTCTGATCACTCCTTGCATTCATTTCCAGTGGGAAAAGGGGATAATTATATGAAATACACGGAACGACAGCAAAGTTTCGCTCCCACTTGGAGCTGGGATCTCTCCAGCAGCAAAATTCCCTCCCACCAAACCTCAGCCAACAGCTTGGGCAGCCTCCCAAAGTGCAGAGTCAGCAGTCTGGGATGCTCAGAGCCTGGAAAAGCAGAATTCCCAGAGTTCTCCCAGCCTGGATTGCGCCGAGCTCGTTTCACCCACGTCGGGATTGCTCGGCCCCCTCTGACTTGTTGATCTGTTTCCCAACCTTCCTGATTCCATGATTCCACTGGATATTGATGGGAAAAAGGGTTGAAGTAAGGAGCTTTGGGAGTGACAGGGTAACCTGAAGGAGTGCAGGCTACTGCTGCTGCTTGGACAAACTCCTTGGATCCAACAGGAGCAACGCCACATCCTGGGGAATTCCACCTCCTGCTCCTTCAACCTTGATTCCCACCCACGGATCACTGTCCTGAATCCCAGACCTTAAACCTGAGCTGAGACCGACCAAACCTGACCTAATCCAAGGATTTGGGAAGCAGAAAAATCAGCATAAAGCATGAAAGTACTAAATTATGGGGTAGATTCAGCCTGTGCCCAGAATTCCAGGGATTTGCCCAGGGAGTTTTGGTTGAACCTCTCCGGGCTGGGAGGAGCAGGAGCACAGAACTGTCCCTACACTTCCACAACTGCTTCAGCTTTTCAGCTTTAAACCCCAAGAGTTGTCATGTGGACTTTCACCTTCACCTGAAACACCACGGAAATACTTAAATCCTTCTTTTTCCCCCAAGCTTTCAGGATGGCTCCTTCCCTGGAGCGTGCCAAGAAAACCACAGGCAGCAATTCTGACACTTGATCTCGGGGGTTAATTACAACCTCTTCAGATTTCCTTCCACTCCGGGCTTTTTTAGTGCAAACCCCACAAATTTTCAATACAGAAATGCTCAAGGCCAGGTTGGAAAAGGCTTGGAACAAGCTGGGATAGTGGAAGGTGTCCCTGCCCACGGCAGGGGGTGGGATGGGATGAGCTTTAAGGTCCTTCCAAGCCAAACTTTTCCAGGATGAATCCATTGCACAAGGTAAAGAACCTCCAGAGAGGCTTGAAAACATCACTTTATATCCCTTTATCCCAAAAGGGAATTCCCCAGCTCCCACAGGAAACCCACCCAGCCAGAGCACAGAGGGATCCTGAGCTCACACCCTGAAACCCTGCATCTGTTCAGCTCCAAACACACAAACCCCACACTCCAGAGTGGGTTTTTTTTCCATGGCAGCACCTGAACAGGAACTCTGGGAACATCCCAAGAGTCAGGAAGAGGGAAGAGTTTGCCCAGTTGCAGGGAATGAGAAAGGGGTACGGAAACAGGGTCTGGAAACAGGTTCTGACTGCTGGGAAATGGGGAAAAATTGCCTTAAGAAAGGTTGTTTGTTGGTGTTTGATCTTTGTAGCTTTCAAGCCTAATCAACAAGATTTAATCGTGAAACAGAGCAGCCAACAAGCTCTGAGTGATGTCCAGGTGTTAGAAAACCAAATTATTTGGTGGTGGAATTGCCTCAAGGTTTAGGGCTTGATGTGTTTCAGTGATCTTAGATCTGGGGACGGTTAACAAAGCTTGGGAAGAAGGCTTTGGACACAAGGAACGTGGAATTTATGGGCCACAAGGACATTGGGCAGAACCCCCAAGATAAGGAAGAAACTAAAAACCCAGCTCTGGATCTGTGTTGGGATCAGCTCCCAGTGGGTAAAAGGTAATTCCAGCAGGGACAGATGGTGATCACCGACTCAGAGACACCGAGCCAGGGAACCCCCCCGCCCCAAAGGACGAGGACTCTAATTAGCCTGGGAAGTGAGAGAATCATTAACCAATTAAAGACAGAATACTAATTAACAAGAGAACTCTGTAACTCGCAGCCAATGAACACCAACTCCTTTGTTTGCTAAAATGCATAAATAACAAAAAGTTTCGCTAGTTGGGGCGCTTGGTTTGCGGGATCCCCCGCCTCGCCCCCTGCGCGGAGTAAACAACCTCTCCTTCCCACCCCGGGCTCTGCTTGTGCTAAAAACCCCCCCAAAAATCGGCCACACGGGCACCGTGACCCGGCGACCCCGGCCCGGCGTCCCCCTGCCCTCCCCGGCGGCTCCCGCCAACCTTGATCGTCTTGTCCATGTCGTGATCCTGCGACATCGTC
>VWZW01002428.1:0-25397 GCA_013397115.1 Edolisoma coerulescens
AAATTAATTCAAAAGTATTTCTTGGGGATTTGTTTGATGTCTTATCTTTATTTATCAAAGAACCTATTGCACAGATTTCAAGATTATTGGACTAAACTGTTAACCTTTTTCTAACAACAGAACAAATGCCTTTGTCATAAGTGTCTCTCTCTCCTTCCCAAGAAATAGAGAGAAAATCACCTGCCAATTGCTACACACACACACACACACAAATTCTCCAAGAAATCATCTTCTGGATGATAATTCACTTTTTAATTACATTAACTATATCACTAACATAACTTTCTAAAATTTATTTCCATTTTTTGACAAATATTCCATCTTCTAATCCAAGTTTAGTCCATCCCCCCCTTTTTAACAACTTTAACTGGAATTAGAAGAGCCTGAATAAGAGAAAAGTTTCCAGCAATAAAATGTTTTTAAAGTCTCATATATTACTGGTTTCACATATCTCTACAATGAAACTAATGATCAGAACATTATTTTTCTATAATTCTCAGGTATATTCATCAAGTCATCCCATTTAAGTGCATTTAAAAAAGGATTTAACTTAAAATATTGGGGTTTTCAAACTGAGGTAGGAAAAGTTATTTGAGGACAGCAAAAGTTCTTCCTGCTTCCCCCATGCTGTAGTCACTCTTATTTATTTGCTTTAAATTTCCATCCTTTGATAGTCACCACCTGACAAAGTTCTAAAATTCACATAATTGTTTTTAAAAATGCTAGAAAATATTTCACAGTGTGGTTTACCATGGTGCTTTGAAATGATTAGTCTCTGTGGACTGGGAACTAGATTGAAGGTAGGCAGAAATATGACAGCATGCACAGATCAGTTCCTCTGTGTGTACCAGCAGCTGACTGGATGCCAGCCAGATCTAATCTGGATGCTGCGTAGCCATGTCCGAGCAGTGGTATCCCTACATTAATACTCTTTGCATGCCTATGCAATGTCTGAAGAGAGTTAGCATACATTCAGCCCCAGACTAGAGGAAAATTTGCACATACATGTTCAAGACAATTTCCACAGGTGAAATTGCTAGAGGGCCTCAGATCTTGGGTTATTTTAACATGTATTCTCCATGCACTGTTGGTAATTTCATTGAAATCAGGGGAACAATACACAAGAGCATAAAGCCTATAGGAAATCTGGCCAAATATATTGCAAAAACCAGCTGCAAGTAAAGGAACAACAGTTGCGTTATGATTCATACGGATGCTTAAAAGCTAGATGGGCTAGATGTACTTACACTAGCAGGAGTATTTTTCTACAAATATATCTTTAGGCCTCTCCTAGTCTACAATAAAAAGTAAGTTTTAAAACAGAATAATTAGTAAAACAGATTGCTTGGAAAGGAAATAAGGAAAGGAAACAAATCAGTAATGGATTGTATACCAATCTTGGCAAGAGTTCCATAACCAAATTCTAATTCAATTCCATTTCAAACTCAGTTTTAAAACTATGCCTGAATGTTTCATGATGCAATTTTAAGATTGTGAGCATTTTGAGGAACTGTTAGAACAGAATTCATTCTTATTTTCCTTATACTGTGCACAAAGAACATATCAGTAAGATAAAAAGTGATATATTTAAAGTAAGAAAACCCAAAAAACCCATCCACCAAAACAAGAAGCAAAAAATCACAAGCTGCTGCTTTCATACCTCCTAGGAATATCTATTCTTGCTTTCCTTATTGATTTTGTTCTGGAGGTAGAACACTACTCAGTCTTTAAGTCAATCACCACAGTGTTAATTATACATCAATGAAAAATAAAAATGCAAGTACTGTAAATATTTGGAAAAATAACTGTATTTCCTTTTCAAAAGTTCTAAGTATTCAATGTTCTCCAATATAATTTCAACTAATGCTTAAACTGCACTCTCTCCTGTTACAGGTATTTCAGATGACAGTATAAGCTTCCCCTTTTTTTTTTTTTATTAGGGAATATGAAAAGCTTTCTTGAATAAAGAAGGGAATAGCAGAAAAGAGAACAATAAAATTATTACAAAGAGCTCCATTATATATCTATAAAGTGTTTTTGTCACATTGCTCCCTGGAATGAGTGCTGCATGCCCAGTTTCCTTAGCTGCTGAGGATTGTAAATAACCAAATCTAAAAAGAGTTTTACTCATGCAGTACACAGGAGTTAAGCATGACTGCACATGTATGAACAATTCTGATATACATGGAAAAGGATTCCCTATCCTTTCTGAAGAAATTCAGGGATATTATATACTGTGAAACTTCAGTCAAGATTTTTAAAATAATTTACTTTATTACTTATGTTATTTTGAGTCAGGGCAACCCAATCTTCACTAGAAACATCTTACTAAATTCCATTTTTATAGCTCCATATTTTATAATAAATGTACTATTTGTTCAGAGTAGTAGAGAAATACTTAAGATATCCAGTTCACCATAAGAATCCAGTCACATGGCAACAAACATTAGGTTATAAACCCCATACTAATGTCTTTTCAGTTTACAGGATATTTTTCAAAAACATTTAAAAGACAATAGAACACAAAACCATTTGAAGGCATCTACAAAAACATGTATGATCAACTTAAGTTTTTCAATTTAAGTTTGTGAAGAGCTGGTACCTACTTGCCTGTTACTCTACTTTCTGAAAAATTTTCCTTGTCAACAGAATAACTCAATTTTTTGCAATGTGCGTGATCAGCATATATGGTATGCCTGAAATGAACTATAGGCATCAGTGTTCTTCAGACATCACTTCAGTATACTCTCAAAGCTGCTGCAACTATTAAAATAAACAAACAAAACCCACAAAGAATGCCATCGCAACCAAATCTTTGTTCCACTGTAAGGAATCACAATGCTGATAAACTCCACATTAGTGAAACTGAAAGATGAATCACAGAGTAGCTGTAAGAACAGTTCATATTGAAGCGCTTTTCCAAACCTATGCAATGCTGTTCATGACTTACTAGTTGCTTGCTGAAGGAAGAACATATGCTTGGTTTTATTTGATTGCTATTATCAAAAGATTTCTTAGAGAAGATGTTCTAGAATCTTCAGCTGTTAGTGAATATCCACTGACCATCAAGATGCTTGTTGCTCACCAACCAATCCTTGACAAAATATAATACAGCTAAAAACCAGCCAGAGAAACTCAGCTAAAAATGAGGTCTATAAACCTCCTCCCATATTCAGTTTTAATCTGGGAAGCTTTTCAAAGGGTTTTGCCATGTACAGTGAAAAGATTTCTATAAATGTCTAGTGGATACAGTATTTCCCTTCTTCATGTATGGCTTAAAAAAAGAATGGCAAGGCACAGATCTAATTCAAAGTTCATCACTGCTTTTTGTTCATAACTTAATGGATGTTTCAAGTTTGTAAAACAGTCTTTAGCTAATATTTTTGCAAATCTAATCTTTAGAATGGTCCAAAATCACTTTGCCTTGAAGTCAAATAGAACTCCCTGATTCAGGCAGATGCATCCATCACCAGAATGCCTTCAAGAGAGGTTGAACATAAAAAAACCCCACCAAAAACCATAACATTATTTTGGACATTTATTAGATCCATTCAATATGGAAAACAAAGCTACATTTTGACACAACAATTAGCGTGTTCATATTAGTTTCACCTGGCTTGATATGGTAACTTCAAACAAGCAGCTATGGAAAAGGAGATTGATGCTTGCTGACACTTCGGTAAACTTTCCAAGATCAGAGAGGCTGTTCCTGCCATAAAATCAAAACCAAATCTTCTCAGTAATGATTTATTTTGCTTTTCAAACTATGGAAAGCAGATGTATGGTTTACATTTTGCTGTAATTTCCTATTAACTGACAAGTCATCAAGATTCAAAAATATTTATAAACCTAAACTCCAATTTGCTATTTCCATAAGAGATGGTTAGTACAGTGGAAACAATCCATATCACTTTGCTTATATGATTACTTTGAAATAACTATGACATCAAAATTTCCTGTTTGCACATACATCTATTGCAACAAATGAATGAACAAGTGCTTGAAGAAAAACTGCCCCTGAAGTTCATTTAAAAACTAAGATTATGTTAATGAAGTCTTGCATAAATTAGCTTCCCATAAATACTCTTTTCTATTTCTGTGTGCTAATACTTTGTAATAAGCAAAGCTGCAGTTAATGCAATTTCATATTTGTAATCTATATATACCTCATATTTTAAAGTGCAAATTTTTCCACATATCAATACATTATAGAAAAGAACACACAAGGGTTTAAGAAGGAACAATGACACTTGTTTGGGGCTTGGATATGAATCTAAACTTTGTATTTCTCAGTGTTTAGAAATGTAAGTTTTGCCACTCCCCACATTCTGGAACTTCAACACTAATGAATTGCCACACATCTTCATTTTGACATTAAAAATAAAAACTTATATATTACAGCTCAATTTTGCCCTTCCCTCACTCCTTTTTAGTCACAGAAGACATTAACTGCTTACTGGACTCTTCTTATTTTGCCAATGACTAGTATATCCAATCTTGCTGTTATTCCCCAGATATCAAGCTCACCTTACATGCCCTCTCTGAGCATTTGATAAGAGGATGTTCCCGTGGTTTTAGGTCTACCTCCCTTATGGATGACTAGCTTACTGTTTAACTCTTTCAAGTCATTTTGGGTCACCCCTATAACTGCACTGATAAAACATCCTGTGTCAGACATATATACAGGAAGGAAAGCAGTTTCTTTCTGGATTAGCTCAACCAACCTTCAAAGTCTACTAAATCAAATAAAATATACTCTTACTCCATAACAAGAGTGCCGCCTTCTTGCTGTTGGATAGCCATATCATTGTAACTACAACAGCACAGACTCACAGCTTAATTCTATTACAACCACTCGTGCAGATAATGTTCTATTTTAGATTAAGAACTAAAAGAAAAAAGAGGGGATAAAAGTAATTCCCTGCTTTATAAAGATGTTTGGAAAATAAACACCCTTTAAAAATAGTTAAGTACTGTTACAGTATAGCACTCAGGCACCACAGTGCAAAGGGCCACGTGACTACTTGTGATTGATGAATAGCTTAGTGGTTATGATGCCTTGAAGTGGCTACCTAAAAACAGAGGCTAGACAAGANCAGTTACAAACAGGATTTGAAAAATATAAAAGTTAAAACCTAAGGCATCAGTTAAAGCTGAAAATTTTCAGCTATCCCTTAGTGTGCAAATTTAATTACATCCTTTCCATTGTGCTCTCCCTTAAAATGCCCCGTTACATCTTTACATCTCAGTCCGTGGTGATCAGTCCCCTGCTCACCAGCATCACACTACTCCAAATAATTCTGTTTTAAGAACAGACAGGGAAACACAGGGAAAACACTATCCTTTTATCAAAATGGAATTTAAGGCATGAGGAAAGTACATCTGCTAATAAGACAGAAGTTACACTTTTTTCTCAATACCATATCATCAGCCGAAACACACCATCAAGATGAATACTGATGAAAATAATCTGAGTAGTCATGCATTTACTTTTCTCTTTCCCATTCTCTGCCTTAAGGTTTGTGGAAGGTGTGGAAGGTATGGCCGGAGCATCCCCTGGCAGGAGGGAGAGAAGTATTGTTCGGAAGTATGTCCTATATCATTCCATAGAACCTGCTTGAACACATCTTTCAAAATAATTTTTCCTCACTACCCTAATACTGGCACAAAGGGAAAGCTCTAAGCCTTGAGGTAAGCAAAAGGAGAGGTTCATGCTCTCTGGTTATATTCCAGTCCTTAGCTCTGACTTTGAGAAATGGGACACAGTCAGGCTGGATGGTCAGAGAAGAATCTGGACACAGAAACGGAATAATTCCATGATGTAGTAGGTGTCATCATTACCCATGGCTAAGCAGCACAGATTCAAAAAAGATTTTCCAATTGCACAAAGTACTCTTAGAAGAAAGAAATTTTTGACAGAGAGAAGAGATTTCCAAAGAGCAGCCTGAAGGATCCAAACAAAGATCAAGGAACATACCCAATACATATTCTCCAAAGATACCAAGAAGCATGAGAACTCACTTCACATTGATATTAATGATTTCCTCAGGCTATCTGATTTCTGCAGCAACTATAGCCACGAATTATTTTATTCCTTATTGCTATTCCCTGACTTCTCATCTTTATAAAAATTGATAAAAGAAGGCTAGAGTAGTTTTGCAAGACACTTCACAAAAAATATAGCAGTACTCAGAGTAAAATGGAGCAAGACCAACAACTGAAATAAATGCAGTGCTGCACAAAGAACCTCACTTTTATGAAACTACTATTAATGCTTGTATTCTGAAATTTATGACTGATGCATTTTCCTAACCGTGTATTCTGATTAATTTAAAAACTGAGCCATGGGGCCTCACCTAAGAAAAAAGATCTTC
Source organism: Edolisoma coerulescens (assembly GCA_013397115.1). Classification (NCBI taxonomy): domain Eukaryota; kingdom Metazoa; phylum Chordata; class Aves; order Passeriformes; family Campephagidae; genus Edolisoma; species Edolisoma coerulescens. The sequence continues at coordinate 6,375 of VWZW01002428.1, forward strand.
ATTAAATATAATCAAATCAAACCTCAATTTTTCCTCTCATCAAACTCCTATATAATCAATATAATACAACCAAGATCTTTGCAGAGAACAAACAAAACAAATTCCATGATTTATATCTGTTTTTTGACTATAGGCACATCAAAATAATCTGCTTTTACCTTGCTCTATCATGGAAAGATTCTCATCCTTTATCACTGAAAATATCACATGAAGGTATGGATGTAGTACTCTTGTTTTACTTTTTCAAAGTAACTTAATTACATTAACAACAAGAACAAAAAATTGCTGATATTTTAGCTTTTAATATAAAATACTAGAGGAAATACTCAAAAGATAATTGAACAATAAGCATATTTAAGTAACCTTTATTTGATGCAAACAACAATTTGGTAATTTGAAGAACAAAAAAGGTCTCATCTTTTTCTTTTCTGTTCATTGGTAATATTACCATGAAGCAAAAATAAATTGCAAATTTCAAGTAAATAGTTTAAATTTTCCTACACAGAAACAGTCACTTAAAATGGTTGAAAATGTCGAGCAACAGAAAAGTTCATTTACCAGAAGCAAATGTGAGGGTTTCCCTTATTTGTATTTTGCCAAATTTACCCTTTGTCTAGAAGAAAATTCAAACCAAAAATTTTGATCACATATCCCCACACATATGCCAAGAAATAACATCCATATTTAGATACTTACTTATGCACATGAACAAGTCAGCACTGCATATTGTAATATCAAACAAATTGCTGGCCCACATTTTTACATATTGCAATGCATTGTTGCAAAAATAAATTATGTAAAATAGCTCCAGCTTTTCCCAAAAAGAAGAGGAACCTGATCAATCATCCATACCCATGAACCAAAGGCAGTTTCAGACTTTCAATAAATTGCTCTGACAAATTAGGTAATAAATTTCTATCACTTACATGTACCAAAATAATTTTTCAAAAGTGAACTAGTTAAACAATGCACTCCTAAATCTGCAAACAAAACAACATATTTCAGATGAACCAAAGAACAATGAAATTATTAGATTTAGTCAAGTTTACTGTTGCTGCTAAGAAGTAGATGTGCAAGAAGTAATTTTCACTCTTAGTATCAAGAGAAGACTTAAGAACAACTGTGAGAGCAAGAAATCAAAATATTTACCTTAGTGGCAAAGACAAAAATAGGAAATAACTCAAGCAGCTTCCAGGCAAAGCAGTGTGCTGAAAATGTCTCCTATTGTACTGGTAACAGATCAACACAAGAAAGGACTCCAGTGTGTAACTGCTGAATTCCTGCTGTCTACCTGATATCAGTTTATCCAACATCTGAAAAACTAACATCAAAGACAAAGGCCCCAGAGAGTATGTACAATGCCCACACATCCCAGCAGACTTTTTGGAATAGAAGAGATGCACCATACCTAAAAAAATCCCTGCAAGTAGGAACAATCCATGCTAGAAAACCAAGAACTTCCCAGACTACTGGATTTAACTGATGTTATTTATATATATATATAAAATACATATTTATGCCTCGAATATTTTTCAAACCATGAACCTATTCATTCTAGAAAGGAGAAAAAAAATTAGAGCTAAGTGAACAAAGAGTATATTGAAATGGATCCTTTGCAAACCAAACATATCTTTAAATAGTTCTAATGTCACAAGGAACAGCCAGCTCCTCTTCTAGACTAGTTAAGTTGAAAAGAGGTAGTCACCAATATCTCAGAAAAAAGGAAAATCAGGAAAATTGTATAATTCTCATGAAAGTGATGTTTATTCTACAAATTCAGTTAAATTTAGAGTTTAAGGGAAGCTTTAAAGACTTCGGCTGTAAACCATTAAATATATACTTTACTTCTCTGAAATGTGGCATAATTTACTAGAGAACTTCAGAGAAAGATTTAACATGCTTGATCCATCTGGCAATATATGCACATACAAGATGCCTAGTGAGTTATTACTCTGGCCCTCCCACATGCAAATGCAGTTGCTACCAGGAACTCTAAGAGTGATTCCAAATTTCAGATTTGTGGAATTAGGACTTTCACAATGGTTATCTTTACAAAAGGACAATCTGTAGTAAGCAATCTGAGTTCCAGGAAATATGCTTTTAATTCCAGTTATTTCCTAGCAGCACAGCTGCTTGCCTGACTGATTTCAGTAAGTACAACAGTATGCCTCTTTCAGCATCAAGAGATTGTTACAATAAATAAATTTGAGTTGAACTCTAAAGTTTTCTTGATGAGTTAATACACATAAGATATTTTTCTCAAAGGTTTGTCAATTTTATCTTTGTAGAAGTTCTATACATGAAGGATTTAAGCAAATGTTTAAAATTTATTTACACTCCTTTTTTGTCTAGTTTTCAGCTGCACCAAAAGGTATTGGTGAGTAGCCCAGCTGTGCTGTCCAGAGGACTGTGAGAAGCATCAGAAGTTTGCTCACTGAGCCTTTCTTGTCACTCCTATCTAAAAGATGAGACCTAACTGATTACTCTGTTTCACAAGTGAGACTTTTCAGCAGTACTAGAACTCAATGATGGACCATCACATTACACAAATGCCATAGAACTTTGCACTGCAACAGCCTGCCACTGACTACAAATTATTGTTATTATAGGTTCTGAAAAAGTAATCTGGAATTAAAAAAAAACCCAAACACACAAGCACAGAACACAGAAAAATCTAAAAGCACTCTTTTAACCCTATGACATAAAGATGATTAAGCAGCAGTAAATTTTTAGCTGCACTTGTAAAAATATGAAGAGGACCTTCGAAGAAATGGCAAATCTTCACTCATATTTCAGATTATAGCAGCAGAGAACACAGACTTGTAGAGAGCAACGAAAACCTGTTTAAAGTTTTGCACTCTACAGATAATGAAATCCTAAAATAACAATCTACACAATGAAGAAGTAGCATTCAGCATTATATTCTGCAGAGAAATTATCACTTTATTTTTTTAACAACAAAGTCTTTTTAGGTAATATTTGAAGATCCAAAAGGTGTTTCTGCACAAGTCTTAAAAAACACGCACTCATTTGTCCTATAACTAAAATTTGCAGTTACATATGTGGTGCTTATTTTAGAAAGCTAATCCTTTAAATATATTATAAACCAACTCAGACATCTCCTTACCACAGTTAAATTTTTCTCTCATTCTCTTATTTCTCTCATTCTCTGTGGATGTGTCTACCTGGACTTCAGTAAAGCCTTTTTGACACTGTTTCCCATGGCATTCTCCTGGAAAAGCTGGCAGCCCATGGCTTGGACAGGTGCTCTATTCAGTGGATAAAAAACTGTCTGGATGGCCAGGCCCAGGGAGTGGTGGGGAATGATGCCATATCCAGTTGGCAGCCAGTCACTAGTGGAGTTCCCCAAAGCTCAATATTGGGGCCAGTCCTGTTTAACATCTTCATTGATGACCTGGACAAGGGGATCAAGTGCAACCTCAGTAAGTTTACAGAGGACACCAAGTTGGGTGGGAGCATTGATCTGCTGGAGGGTAGGAAGGCTCTGCAGAGGGATCTCGACAGGCTGGAGCAATGGGACAAGGCCAATTGTATGAGGTTCAACAAGGCCAAGTGCCAGGTCCTGCCCTTGGGTCGCAACAACCCCACGCAGCTCCAGGCTGGGGCAGAGTGGCTGGAAAGCTGCCCACAAGGAAAAGGACCTGGGGGTGCTGAACGACAGCAGCTGAACATGAGCCAGCGTGTGCCCAGGTGGGCAAGAAGGCCAATGGCATCCTGGNGAAAGTGTTATCAAGCACTGGAAAAGGTTGCTCAGGGCAGTGGTGGAGTCAACATCCCTGGAGGGATTTAAAAGATGTGTAGATGTGGATCTTAAGGACAGGGTTTAGTGGTGGACCTGGCAGTGATGGGTTAATGGTTGGATTTGATGATCTTAGAGGTCTGTTCTAACCTAAATGATCTTATGAACTGTAAAACTGGTAACACCTTTAATCTCAAGATAGTTGATCAGTATAGCTATAAGAAGCAGCAGAGAAAGTATTCGTTGAAGCTCTGAAAAAAAAGGATAGCAAACATGACCTCTTCATTGCAAGCACAGACTTGAAGGGAGAAGTTTAATGCATTCCTCAACAACATACATTTACATTAAAACCGGGATAAAAGACTTTCACAGATGTTAAAACCAGAAGAAAAAAAAAGTGCTATAATTCATTCTGACCTGCAAACAACAGGCCATAAAAATTCAGCATAAGATCCCTTAACAAAAATACTGTGAAAAAAACTTCTATAACTTTCCTCCGAGCTAGAGTGCATCTTTCAGAAAAATGCTCAAAGATCAGGAGAGAGTAAAAAATGTTGCTTCTTTCTTGTAAATGCCAAAAGGGACTGTTGGGATGGTTCAATCTTAACAATCGCATACTACAGCTATCCCAGTCATATAATAGCCTAATGGAGTTTGAAACCTGTATATAAAATTTGCTTAAAATGCTACTTGGTTTTTTACAGTACAATGCAAGGCTTATCCATGTGCACAACAACAGTATGATTTTAAAATTTAAAGTTTACTGAAACAATGTAACAAGTTATATAGACTTTCAGTATATGTAGCATTAATTTTAGCTTAAAATAAGTCAATTTTACTGAGTTTTACAATCAATGGGCATTAGTCCCTTAAGACAGAATGACTATCTAAATGGTTTTTGAACTACCTGAACTAATCTTAGTTTAAACTGGATTTCAGATAAATCACAGCAATGATGTTGTACGTGACAAAGCCAGGAGAACACATTTTCTTGGGAGGAGGATGAGAAAGGAGAAACAAAGGACAAAAAATACATGGAGGTAAAAGAAGGAAAGATAAAGCAAAATATACTAAGCTACACGGAATAGGAGGGATGCAAGAAGAAATGGAAGAATGATGCAAAAAGGCAACCCTAGAAAAGATTTGCTACAATCTATTAAGAAATATATGATGAACTAAATAAAGAATGTTTATGAAAATTACATCTAGTGTAGTAAAACAGTTATAAGTAAAAATGGCATGGAGTAAAACTGGATGCTATTTCTCTCAATTGGAGTGAGGACATTGTGGAAATGACACAAATATTTTCTATATCAGTTATTGACAAATAGACCTCGTCTTATTAAGAGATATCTTTATGAATTATGAACCCTGAATTATGAACACTGGAGTTCACTTAATTATATCCTAGAAAGTAGGCTACTAGGAAGTTGGGCAAAAAAATGTAAAACTAAAAATACACATAAAAAATCTGAAGTTCAAAGACACTTTCTCCAAAATCTGCATGGATGAACACTCAAAACTTGATTTGTAAGAGGAACATAATTATTCTTTCCATGAAACTTATTTCTAGTATCATTGTAAGAATCTTATTCTAGATACAATAGCAAAGAGACTGATATCAGATTGAAACTTTTTTTTTCCCTGGAAACTACGTCCCAAGTTATTTCAAAATATGTAAGAAATATGTGACTTCATAAAACACAAAATACACAAAAACACTGCAGAAAAGCTATAAACCTGAATTTAAAATGAATGCATTGCTCGTGTGACACTGCTAGTAGAGTCATGCCAACTGGATTAGTCATTAAAACCTTTACACATTACTAAAATATACTATATAAATAACCACATCCAATACAGACTACAAAAAAGCCTACTTCAGAAACATTTTAGAAAGCATACATACACTGTATATAGCTCAGAGGGCTCTAAATTTACCGATTTTCTGCACATAGAATTGTGTGATTTCAAAGTCTATCCTTAGGAGCTGAACTCCATCAGGAAGTTTTCCATATGCCTTATAAAGAACATAAAAGTTTCATCTGAAATCTTTAGACTAAACTGACAGCAAGGATGTCATAATTTTCTGTCTGACTCTAGATACCTATTATTGTTAGAACTGGAAACTTTGCCTGTTCTGAATAGCAAAAAGGGAGAGGGGAAATGTTCATATTTCCAGGATAAAGAGAAAATATTTAACAAGAAGGCTAACATTTTACAAATAAGGAATACTCATGCTGAATTAAGTCTTTAAGGGTCGATACAATCAAGTTAGTAGAGAACAGACATAGCAAAATAAATTCATCATACAGATATCAACTCTGTACACATGCACATAAACATAGCTATACATTCACAAAGATTTCTACATCAGTTCTTATCAGATAAACTTTGTAAGAAAACATTTTAATCTCAAATTAATGAGCAATGATATACCCAGAACTGCAGTCATAAATAATCCTGTATACAGTTGAAATCCTCTCCTCTGACACTTTATCTGCCTATTTTTGAGCCATGACAGCTCTAGAAACACAAATACATAAGAAATCTAAATGCTTTAAATGCTAAACAATAAAAAAGAACCCTGACCAGTTAGTAACATTGATTTTGCAATGTGAAATTATCTACTTCAGTCTGAAACCAAAGAAACTAAAATTATAGCACCAAGAATAAAAATGTGTTAAATATGCAAAAGAGATAATCAAATATCAAGCCTAAGATCTGTTATGCATAAATTCCTGTTTATATGACTAATTTGATAATGCCAGTCTACTGTTTACCAGTTCCTTTCCTCTTTCTGCATACACTGGACCATAGAGACAACACTATCTGAATTCTCCTAAAGATAGAACTTTTTAATAATCTTATTGTCACACAGTCTAAAGTGTGGAGGCTTCCCAACAGAGTTGTATTTACAGTGTAAGAGGCAGATGGGGCTTTGTAACTGCCTTCTTATCTCATCATGTCAAAATATCCCTTAGAAAAAACACATTTCATTTCCAAATAAAAACATAAAAGAATCTTAGGGCTTGTGTACATAATATTTCACACCACTTCAGCTACAGCAATTAAGTTACAGTAGTACCATTCCCTTATACAGACACACCTAATCATTCATATAGTAGTTATGTTTAACTAGATAAATTATCAGATTAAACTAATGTAACTGAAGTACATTTTAAGACTGTGTTCCCACATTAGGAACTTGCATTGGAATAAACAAATCATTTTAGTTACACTGTAGCAAGATTTCCAATAACCACAATCCCATAGACAAATTTCACTTTGTTCCCCAAAATCACCATATAAGCAAGCATATAAACTATTAAACATTTGTGGTTAATTTCTAACCACAGGGGTAGCAAATCTAAAAGAACAGGATTATACAAGATATAATGCAATTAACATTAAAAAAACCCAACTTACCTTTATTAGATTTGGATGACTTGTTCTTGCTAGGTTTAAAACAAGAGCCCCTTGATTTATCTTCTCTGTCCTTAATAAATTTCTGCACATCATCCAAAGAAAGCTTTTGAAGGACAACTACAGGCTTAGCTCCTTTATTTAGATCTTCAACTAGCCCAATCTTCTCTACCTTGTCCTGTTCACCTTTAAATTCAGTTTTCCTTGATTCCTGAGTGACATTGACATCTTTATCACGCTTGATTTTTGGAATGACAAAATGTTTCAATGCGCCAGATCTTGCCCCCAACAAATAACTGGGAAACTCTGCTTTGTTGTCAGCATGTGCTTTATTACTATTTACTTTACTCTTATTACCATCTGTCCTTTGTTCATCCTTGCTGTTTTGTGATTTAAAACCAGGCTTATCAGGTCTTGATTTACTAGAATCTCCTCTACCTTCCTGTTTAATGCGAGGGCTGTCAGGTCTTGATTTCTGATCCCCAGAAGAAAACCTTTCCCTTGATTCACCAGATTCATGTCTATGTTTCCTTGCAAATTTCTCAGGTTTTGAACCATCAGATTTAATACCATGTCTAGAATCATGTTCACTTTTGTTTGAGGATCTCAAATATTCAGGCCTTCTAATCTTAGATGGATCTCCTCTGTATCTCTCTGAATCCCCCCTGTCCTCAGATCTTTGTTTAAGGCTATCATGGTCACGCCTTGGTGTATCAGAAACTGAGCGCCCATCAGGCCTCTGTTTTGTTGGATCAGGTCTACTTTCAGGTTTCATCCTTGAAGGATCAGATTTCACATCTAGTTTATGCCTAGATATTTCTATTTTCTTATCTGATAATGGTTTACTTGAGTCCCTCCTGTTATCATGTCTATGTTTTGGCATTTCAGGCCTGCCTTCATTCTTCTGTTTTGGTGTTTCAGGCCTTTGCCTTATTTCCTGTTTGCCATTATTTTGTTTTCCCTCATTTTGTTTCATCTCCATTTGCCTGCTCTGGTTTTGTTTTGATTCTGTTTGTCTGTTCTCATTTTGTTTCGCTTCCATTTGTCTGCTTTCATGCTTGCTTTCACGTTTAGGTTCTACCTGTTTCTTCTCATTCTGTTTACTTTCCAACCGCCTGCTCACATTTTGCTGAAATTCCATTTGACTGTTTTCATTTTGCTGGATATCTGTCTTTTGACCCCCAAAGTCTGACATTTTCCTAAAAATCTCGGGATGGTTTTCAGGTTTAAATTTAAGAACTCCAACAGTGTCTTCTTGAGGAACACACACAAACCCATCATTATACTGCTTAATTTCTTCAGGTTTTTTGATGATGTCCAAATCCTGAGTTACTGTTGCCTGAGAGTCTGCTCTTCCTGCTTGCTGCAGATCAATACTAACCATCAATGCTGGCCTTGCCCCATTTCCTGCAGAACCTGTCTCCTGAGAAGCTGCTCTATTTCCTCCAGTAGCACCTCCAGCCTCTGGTGGTTTGTTTTCTTGTTTTCGCTTCTTCAGAGGCTTATCTACAAATTAAAAGAGAAAAATCACAAATGCTATATATTAGAAATAGGCAAATGTCCAAGCAAAAATGTCCATTCCCCTCCACCCCCACCAATTAATCCTCCTCCACATGTATGTGCACACAAACAACAAAACCTATTGAATTTAAAAGCAAGAATAGAACTTCTCTAATACTTTTTAATGTATTTGTTATCAATCTACCACATGTGCCAATTAATCATTAAAAAACACCTTCAAAACATATGATATCAGTTCCTGTACAATTCCCAAGAGAACGATCTAATAAAGAAGCTGCCGTAATGGCCAAAAAAATATCATTTACAGTTGAAGCAAGTTTTGAGGAATACTATTATAAAAGATTCTCTTTTCCAGATTAAGCCTGGTTCATTATACATGAACTATGCAAGGATCTGCAGTGATTAAGACAGAGCTTCTCCCTACTTGATTCAGTTGGGCTTTGCATATATTGTGGCCAGGGAACACATGAACAATGAACAAAAATTATTAAAATAAGTCCAACATTCCATGCTTCTCTTTGAAACAAGGAGTATATCAAGAGTTGGAGTCTATACCATATCACATATGAATAAATGGGGGGCCACTACACACTTAAAAGCTTCAGTATTTTCCCCTTGCAACCATAATGCTTTTCATGAATGAAATAAAAACTTCAGTGATAATTTTATGTAGTGTCAAGAGCTTGACTCTACAATAATCCTTTCAGTTTACATTTTTTAAAAAATCATTAAAAGTAGAATACAGAAAAATAGAAAGTGAGCCAACCACCTCCTCCTGTAATTTGGTAGAATTCATACATATGAGAAGCATATGAAAATATCAAAAAGAGTATGTTCTACTCATTTAAAATATAACCTATTTATATTACCAACATGATACTCTAAACTAAAATTAATTTCTACCATGAAACTTATATTCTTAATTTGTAATTTATCAATAAAAAAAGATATTTTCTCTCTAATCAGGGAATATGATTTTAAGTCTAAGTAATGACCAAACACAGGTTGAAAATCCTATCAAAATGTCTAGACCACAAATACAAAATAAGAAAAATAACTTATTTTGTGCTTAGATTTGTGGTGCCTTTTCACCAGATGCAATGAGCCAGCTCTCCTTTTGGGAGCAGGGGAAAAGTAGGGAGGATGCAATCAAGGAAGAAGGAATTAAATTCCTAACAAAAATACCCCCAAACTCTCAAATTGTAAACCAGAATTATAACTATGACTTCTAATTTCCTCTATACTTGTAGAAGATTCTGATTCAGAAGAATTAAAATTTTAAAGGATCATCTCCAAACTTAATATTAGAACACAGTAACAAGTAGTAAGATAGTAAACTCCAGTGATGTGAACAGGTTTGTGGGTTTTTTCCATCATTTTAATTCTCAAATTTATTTGTATATCTCTAACTTGCTAAAACTCCAAAATTAAGTACAACATTTAATGGCTGGAAGACAGTAAAGACAAATAAAATAAACTCCACACAGAAACTGGTCAACTGCAAATAAGGAACTTTTCAAAGTAGGAACACTTGCCAACTTTATGATAGACATGTGAACCAAAATAAATTTGATGAATTGAAAGTGCAGCTTTTTAGCATGGTGGTCTTTCCTTTCTCGGTCCAACAACAACAAAAACTGTTGGATTCATGAGAGCTTATATAGATTAACTTCCTTACACTACTTATTAAAACAAATGTGGTTTTTTTTAAACCTTCATACAATGACAAAAAATATTTTTCTCCCTGTGACTAAGAGGGCTTTGACCTCACTGAGCTTCATAGCAGGTCTTAGGAATGACCATGAAGTAGAAGCTTCCAGAGATTTCAAATTTGATTATTTTTAAAAAAACACATATACATTAATGTACATACATACATACACATATCACTACCTTATTTCTCAATTAAAACTGTTGAAATTTTGAAACACAAATTGAGAAACTTGTGTTCTTTTTCATAAGTCAGTCAGCTTTTTCATTTTAATCCAGAAATGTCAGTCACACTAAAAAAGTCCTGTAAAGCTCTGATGGTGGATCTAGCTTTTAAGACACTACTGTTACCAGTTATCTGCCCTGTCCTTTTAACTGAGGTTTTCACCTGTAGCAGAAGGGAATACACATTCCCATTTCTACAAGTGTGTTTCATTGTCTAGTGCATCAGATTACGGCACTAGTGAAGACAGCTTACATTAACCTAACCAGACTGAACAAGCCAGCTAAGAGCCAAGCAAAGGTTTTCTTCTGCTACCCCTACTATAGGAGCAAGGCAAATAGTGAGATGTGATGCCTTAAACTGATGTAGCTAGATCAACAAAAACTCACCTTTCAGAGCCCTCATGCTGAGGGCTCCAAGATTAAACAACCAAAACAATTCAAGAATGACCAATTTTCTCTCTTGAACTTCCATGGGCTCAAAATGCTGCTGTTCATCATCATCCAAAATGTCAAATTGTAAGTTGAGAACATATAAATAGATGATTGCATCATAACTTGTCACATTCCCTCTAAATACAGAGCTCATTTGATGCACCTTCTTTGCTTCTCTTGACAACTCAGTACTGATGTTTAGTAAGTTATAACCACAACCTGTTGATATCTTATCTGAGAAGAAAGGGATGTCTTCAAAGTTTTCTTTTCCTAAATGTCAAGGTGATTGCAGATGGAGTTACAGATTATTCACAGATTTCTTGATATTTCCAGTGCATCTTGAGGGTTGGTGCTCAGAACTAGACTTGATAATTACAGTTCTGCCTCTATGAAAGTTCTGGACCTAGGACAAAAAAGCTGACCCAAGTATATGAAAAGAAGCAAGTTCGCAGACAATACAAAACTAGGAGGACTTGTTGACTCCCTCGAAGGCAGAGAGGCCCTGCAGAGAGACCTAGACAAATGAAGGGACTGGGCAATCATCAACCATATGAAGTTCAACAAGGGCAAGTGCTAGATTCTGCACCTAGGATGGGGCAACCCCAGATGTACAGACAGACTGGGGAATGAGAGGCTGGAGAGCAGCTGTGGGAAGGGACCTGATGGTCCTGGTTGATGGCCAGTAGAATATGAGTCAGTGGTGCCCCAGCAGCCAGGAGGGCCAACCATGTCCTGGAGTACATCAGGCACAGCATCACCAGCCAGTTGAGGGAGGGGATTGTCCCGCCCTGCTCTGCACTGGTCTGGCCTCCCCTTGAGTACTGGGGGCAGTTTTGGGCACCACAGTATAAGGAAGACATTAACCTATTGGAGAGCGTCCAAAGGAGGGCACGAGGATGGTGAAGGGCCTGAGGGGAAGCTGTATGAGGAGCATCTGAGGTCACTTGGCTTGTTCAGCCTGAAGAAGAAGAGATTGAGGGAAGACCTCACCGGGGTCTGCAGCTTCCTCCCGAGGGGCAGCAGAGGGGCAGGCACTGAGCTCTGCTCTGTGGTGACCAGTGACAGGACCCGAGGGAACAATTTGAACTGTGTCAGGGGAGGTTGAGGTTGGATATCAGGAAAAGGTTCTTCACATAGAGGGTGGTCAGGCACTGAACAGGCTCCTGAGGGAAATGGTCACAGCCCCAAGGCTGCCAGAGCTCAAGGAGCATTTGGACAACGCTCTCAGGAACAGGGTAGGATTGTTGGGGTGTCCTGTCCAGGGCCAGGAGTTGGACTCAATAATCTTTATGGGTCCCTTCCAGCTCAGGATATTCTCTGAAAATATCGGGTTGAACTAGTTCATTAAAGGTAGGATGAGTACATAGTACCACTATCATCATTGAGCATAATGGAAAAACTCCACTGAATGGGCACAAATACTTTTTTGGTTGCCATCATAGCTGCAGAAATATGAAAGGTGAAAAACACCATCGGGCTTTATCAAATTCTGAACTCACTTTGAACTATATAGGAATAATCAATAGAGTATCAGAGAAGTGAGGAGAGAGTAATTAACCTCTGAAAACAGATGTCTTCAAGTCTTCTCTTTTACAATCAAATATATGCAAGTTTCCATATATCTGTCTTGTTGAGGCGAGTCCCAAGACCCCATAGGGTCTTAATGAACAGATGAACTTCAGAATTTTACAATATCCATTCAAATATTCTTCATAACCTTCAAGACATCAGTATGCAAGCTTTGTCCACTTCATTCCATAGATGATAGAATTTATTATCAGGATCTAGGAGTTTGCAGAAATATCAGACTAACATTTTTCTTTCAAATCCTGCAGACCTAGGTTCAAAGCTTGCCACAGTTCTGAACAGGTAGGCTCACATGCTCTTGAGACTAATAAAGTGTGATCAGGATCTTTTTACTTCACTCTTTACAGAAATTTTTGTAATAGAAGGAATATGTAGTAAGCCACAGAAGAGCTTTCTGACTATATTATAGATCAGGTATCCAAGTTTGTTGTTACCAGATTCTTTTCTTTTTAGAAATATTATTCACTCCTCCCCCTTCCCTGCCTCCCAAGAACACAGATACATCAAAAATGTATCTACATTTTGTTCAGTTACTTGAACAAATTTATGACTGTTCAGAGTACAGTCTGATCCCAGTTGTTCTCCTATGTGTGCATTGGTTTTGCTTGGCAAATTTGCGTGGACATTCACTTACATTGCAACATGCTCACCAAAAGGCAGTACCTTGGTACTCAGAGCAAGATCATAAACGATCTTATTCTAAAAAATAGCAGAGATGTTCTGTCAAATTAAATGGGTCACTGTGGTGCAAGAAACAAAATATTACAGGAACCACAAGTTTGAAATGGATTTCCAAGCAGTTGTGTCTCACCTGTCCTGTTATGAACAGTATTCCTGGAGACAGGTTGTGGCCTTCATCTTTGGAAATATCTGCATGTCAAAACAATGAGTACTTTCAGATTTAGAAATTAATTACTGCAGAACCTCTGTGCAAAAACACATTGCACTGGAATAACCACAGATACCTTTGAATATATTTCTGCTGAAACTGCAAGTCAATTGTGATTTGCAGCATATCCATGCTGAAAATGGATATACTTGGAAGCTGAGCAAGTATTAGGGACAGCAGCTGGATGAGGGGAGCTGTATTAAAGAAGTATCTGTATTCTTCCATTTAATCTGAAATCTTTCCAAAGCAGCAGCCAGAACACCACTAGTGCTGAAGTCTCCGATGTTACTGCTTTCTTGGAAACCCGATGATTGTCTTAAGTCTCAGATTAAATTTTTTCAACAAATGAGTATAATAGGATGATAGCCTAAAAACCTCTAGAACCGCATGTCCTAGCAGATGGAAATGGGTGTTTTGTAAATACTTGTGAAAAGGTAACAAGCCTAAATAAGAACCACATGCATGGTTGCTGAGCTTTGTTTTAGCGGAATGGTAGCACTCTGTTCTATTAATATTGTTTGTTAAACTTTAAAATCCAGCGATTTCTGATTTATCTTGGAGACAACATATAAATTACCACTTTCCCATTTACACCTTGTAAGGAATTCAGTTGGAGACTTCATATCCAAGACGGATAAATGTGAATGTACTCCTCTTCAGAACCACAAAGATTGATTCTCTAACACTGAATTCTGTATGAACCATTTTGATGACTCCAGTGCAAACTTTTTGCATAACAATTAAGAGTGTAATATTTTAAAGCTCTAACACTCTTCAGAGATTATTTGGATATGCCTCCACTCATTTAAAATACCACTTATTTGCATTATTTAAATCAGCAGTGAATAAATTTATCCCAAATATACCAGTCCTAAGCAGTTATTACTTATTGTCACACCTTCCATTTTTGAACAAGTCAGCCAGAGGCCAATTACAAGCTTATCTTATTTAAGCTAACAGTCAAGACTAGGAATTTTTGACAAATAACACATAACCATATGCCTAAATAACAAAATAACAAATAACAAACCTATGTTTACTGACAACTCTTTTCTTTTCCTAGTTATTTTTCACAATCTCTTCAAAGATGTGCAAGTGCCCCGTTCCCCCCAACCAACAGTGTTGTGTAGACCACAAGAATCTAAACCAATCAATATAATCTGGATATAAGTAAGATTTAAAATTACTTTAATGGTACTGATGGATGACATACCAATGGAGTGAGGACAAATATCCATTTTTAACTTTCTACTCTTTAATGAAGATTCAGCATTACTGGCCATGAGAGGTTGTTCGCATCTGACCTCCCCCCCCAAACCATATTCCAATAAGCAAATAATTAAACAACTAAAGAGATCCCTTCCATCACCAGAAGAGATTCCCACAGCACTAGCTCCTCCCCTTGAAGGAGAGACTCAGCAAACATAAGTCAAAAATTTTAGTCTCACTGCTTGCTCCCTTACAGAAGAAACTAAGAAAGTAAAGTCATGAACCTGGTATAGGAAGCTTTATAGAACAGAACATAATTACAAAGGCTCCAAAGTAGAGACCAGAGGGCTTCCAGCCGCTGCAGTTCAGAGGAAGGGATTTCCAAGAATCTGAACAGAAACAGCTGATAATTTTTAGCAATCTGTCAAGAGAGTTTATCAAACATCTGGTCACTATGCAAAAAGGAAAGTTCATCAAGAGGGATGTCCAAACTCATTCAGGAAATAAAACTACCACAAACCAAACCAAAACCAAAACCCCTAAAAGGAATACAGAAATCTCTGACATGCCGTAGGGTGTAGCACAATTCATAATCTTCATTTTGGTAAAGTTCTGTTTGTTTTCTTAAATATGACAATAATGTAATCAGCATAACTGGAGAATGAAATATGATTTTATGAACTTTTCTGCTTAAGAATGTTTGGTAACTCATTATTCCCTGTCAACTATACTAATACAAAAGATATATGACATTAGATAATAACAAGAATTGAACTACAGTAAATTATAATCAAGCATCTCCACTTGTTTAAAGACTGGAAGCTGTAATTTAACCTCCCTGAATTGTTTTTATAAACAATATGATTTCAATTTATCTATGAGACAGATTTTTCTGAAACAAATTCGGGGATTTATCCATGTGATTTTTTTGTGAAGAATTATAGTTTTGTAAACTCAATTGTTAAAAAATCTGAGAAAAACCTGAAGTGTGAATACTTTTGAAATACATAATGCAGCACTTAACTTCACAAGAAAAAGGCAACACACTAACAGTAGACTTAATGAAGACTAATTATTTCATGTATCACTTACAGATTAACATTTCCAATCAGTTTCAAATTCATTTGTAGGAACAACAAACTTTAGAAATAAAGAAATTACTTTAAAATTTATTGGTGAACACTTTTAATCTCCCTTCCAGATGTTGATTTTATTCTGACATCATACCTAGCATTCAAAAATATTTTCAATTAACTATATCCAGTAACATTTATATAGGATGATAATGAAAAAAAGTCTGTGTCATCATCTTAGGTTGATGTTGGAGTGAACTTAGTGACTATGAGCTGCAGAAATGCTGGGCTTAAACTGTTAATAAGCTTTGTTAATTATACATGCTGTTCTTTATCAAA
Source organism: Edolisoma coerulescens (assembly GCA_013397115.1). Lineage (NCBI taxonomy): Eukaryota > Metazoa > Chordata > Aves > Passeriformes > Campephagidae > Edolisoma > Edolisoma coerulescens. The sequence continues at coordinate 22,546 of VWZW01002428.1, forward strand.
ATTTAAATCCATTATATAGAAGTGACTGTCCCAGAACAAAATAAAGTCATTACTGGGTAAGTAATATTATAAATCTTCCCATCCATTTAACAGGTACAATCAAGGGCATATGCTACATGCATATTATATTTAATTTTCTTATCTTCGTTCATGCTATAAATAAAAATAAAATACACTTCTTACTAAACTGACTTTTAGTTATTTTCTACACCTCCTTAGAAGAGCAGGTTTCTGCACTACCCTATGTAAAGCACAACCTGGATAAATGTGGGAATTTGCTTTCATGTTACACAAGAGCACCAAAGGAAAGTAGACACCATTAAAAAAATGCCTCTACTTTTCGTTTTAAAAAAATGTGCTTTTCAGTATTACATTCTTAAAAAATATAAAAGAAGGCAATTTTCCCTAGATGGTTGGAAACACTGCAAGACTATTGCAATTTCTCTAGATAGAAGAGAAATTTCTTCCCCTTACTTTTCTTAAAACATGTCTGAACATAAAACAAAAAAAGTCTCATCTATAGGAACTGGATGTTGCAAATCTGCTTTTTCTTGGGAAAGCTACATCTAGTGCCAGTTTCATCTATTACATAACACTACAAAATGCAGACCTAATGAAAGTTTGTATACACAAAATACATGGTACCAAATTCTCACACTGTCCTACTACAGAGAGACATAATCATTTGTATTTTACACTGTCTCGTTTCATCTTCTGGTATTAATAACTGTAATCTTCAGCAAGATTACTATACAAATGACTACACTTGTGTCTCTATTTTAAAGTAAATAACCCCCCTATAACATATTTTTGAAAATGAATGGTAATATACTGGCTATAATTACACGTTCTGTCATTTCATTCATTGGCTACATAAAATTAAATGTAAACAAACTATTAATTCTTAATAGTGTTCTTCTGTCTCTTCTTTGTGGGACTTCTGGGGGGAGATAGGTAATGAGGAAAAAGAGAAAGGAGCTGAATAAGAACTTTAAAGGTAAGAGAAAAAGTTTACTTACCTATAAATGTAGTTTTGAGTTTTGCTCCGGCAGATTCACACTCTTGGGATGGGTGTGTCTGCTGCTATGGGCTTGGAATGAACTAAAAAAAGAAGGGCCCACAGCAGGCATCCAAATGCCCCCTAACTGATCCAATTATTGGAAATAAAGTTATTACAGCTTCACTTCTCCCTAATTCAAAGAATCCACAGTAAGATTCCAAAGTAGGTAAAATGGATCCTCAGAGGTAAAATATATAGGGGAAAAAACCCCAGAGAAATGAGTAGGTTTGTCTCATTTCAAAAATGCTTCTAATCCTTTTAAGTTTAAAAAAATATATATTAGCCTCACAATTAAATGGTTAATGATGAATGATTTCATGATTTTTCTTGCAAACACCAGAAAACAGTGCCTTTTACAAGTAAAAGTAGAACTCCTTAATCTGCTAAGACAGATGCATCATATAAAAGTGTCTTTGAAGTATTTTAAAATCTAACAATGAACACACAATACTATGTATGGAAGAGCTCAAATTAAAATTTAGCAAATTTGAATAAAAAACTAAAACAACTTGAAAAAGAGTCTCTGAAAAAAAGATGGGTTGCTTTCTGTTTTTTCAAGTAATTTTCAAGATTATCTTCCCTTTTCCTCTTTCTAGAAGACTCAGAGCTCCCTTTAACATCAATATCTTAAATATTTTTGATTCACAGTATTTGGGAGTTTTAGAAAAGCATGAAAGATCTTGAGGTAGAAACCTTGAACCTGGAAATTAATTAAGTAATAGATCTAAATCTCAATTAACAAGAAGAACTTAATGTAATGTTCTGGGAAAGGTTTAGACTGAAAGTGACTGACTAGTTTTGAATTACTTGACTATAAACAAAAATGTGACTACTGACAGTGATTAGAAGAAAGTGTGCATGAAGCTTCATTATTTCTAATTTCTTTAGAAAGGTATTGTTAAGATAACTTTCCTGTCTGACCATTCAGGAGCCACTCTGGGAGGCACACTCACCACCAGAGACTGTCACTGCTGGGACTGAAGTCCCTTCACAGCAGGCAACTCCAGTTTAACAACGGGTGCCTTGTTTGACTCCTTACCACACCACACTCACAGTCAGACAAGTTTCCCTCACCGGCTCGGCCCCAGGCTTCCCGCAGCAGAGTCCCAGACACCTGGTTCCTTTGAGTAGTTGAATCATGTTGCAGTGACATCATAACAGCTCGAGCTGGTGCCTCCCGGAAGGGACCCCAACAAAAGAATCCCTGGGCTTTGGTACCCTCACAGTCTGTGCCCCCGATAGTCTGGGGTCTTCCTGCTGAGTCATCTGCTCCTTCTGAGTCTCTGAGTGGCCGGTCACCTGGCTGGCTCTGCAGGTCCCCGTGCCCTTTGTTAGGCAAAGGGTCAGCACAAGTTCACGGCTCATTGCCTGGGGCTCCAGACAGGAGCACCTCCCACCACCCAGAGCACAATCTGTATCTCCCACTGAAGCTGCACACCGAGCTATCACCAGTAGCGGTATTCCTCAACAGTATCCTCATGTACCTAAGCAGAAGATGGTTTACTTCTTGTCGACTTGTGGAAAAAGATAATCCCTTTCTGTATTAATCCTTCTGAACCACTTTTTTTAAACTCAAATAATCTGAGTCTTGATAAACAATAGAAGGATCTATCTGTGATATTACACATCCTTTCAAAAAAGAAGACCTAGAATTGATTAACAACTTTTATCTGATGAGGGTATAGAGGCCACTGTGAGGGGAGGCAATGGGAATTGAAAACCTGAGTTTTATCATGTTCCATGGACTCATTTGTTCTGAAGCTATTAAGCATAAGAGATCCATTAGACTGTA
>VWZW01002442.1:0-28896 GCA_013397115.1 Edolisoma coerulescens
GCGGCGGCGGCGGCGGCCTCGGTCTCGCGGGTCTCCCGGGCGATTCCCCTGCGGAAAGCGGCGAATTGGGGGGCGGGCGCCTTCCCTCGCTGTCTCCGATTCCGCCGGCGGCCCGTAACGCAGCCGGGGTGTCCCGGTAGCGGTGACACGGGGCAGCGCTCGCCGCCGCAGCCGCTGTCACCTCCGCCCGGCTGCGCTGCGCTGTTCTGGGCTGAGCTGCGCTGGGCTGAGCTGGGCTGGGCCGGGCTGGTCCGAGCTCGGCCGCCTCCGCTGCCGCAGCCGCTCGGCGCCGCCTTGGCCGAGAGCAGCACCCAGCGGTGCGCGCTGGGACTGCGCCCGCTCCGCCCGCAGCCCGCGCTGCCGCTCGCCCCGACCCACGGACCCGCGCGCACTAGCGCGCGCTCTTGCGGTAGAATGCGCTCACGTCCTCTGGGGAGAGAAGAGCTGGGTAGGATGGGCAGTAGCCCTGTGGGGAGTCCTGGCGCCAGAGCATGGCCGGCATCTTCTCCGCGTCCGTCCTTGGCCCTCGGTGGCACTAACCCGCGGTCTGGAGTGCGCTCTCGTCTAGCGATAGGCGAGTACGTGCCCCTCGAGAAGCGCGGCGGCAAGAGCGGAACGAGGCGTTTTCCAGGGCAGCGTGAAGCGGAGGCTGAACTCAGAGGGACTGAGCCGCCTTCCCCGGCAGGAGAAACCGGCCTGGAGCCTCCGCAGGGACAGAACACCGATAACACCAAGGAACGGCGCTACAACCACTGGGAATCTCAGTCTGAGGACGGGGAAGGGAGGTGCATCCCAGCACGGCTCAGGCATGGACGCGCACGCCTACTGGCCAGTCTGGCGGCTAAAAGGGAGGAGTGGCTTCGCTCTCTGGTTGGGTTTCTCTGTCGCAGGCGGGCTGTGAGTGGTATAGCAGCTCCTCGTCCTTGTCCAGCCCCGCCTCTGCATTGCCGTGCGGGCTGGGCAGGACGGGCCTCAGGAACTGGAATTCGCTCCTCCCCGAGCCGCTGGTCAGATACATTTCGTAGCGGTAAGCCGGAGACAGAGTGCCCGTGCCGCCCACGCCGGCGCTGGCCGAGTCTCCGTCCGCGTAACAGCTGGGAGAGGGAGGAGAGAGTTCTGCCCGGACGCGAGCTTTGCAGAGCCTGTTCGCCGTCAAGACGAGGACGGACAAGAGGAAAAGGGACGAGACACAGCACAAGGAGGCGATGAGGTAAGTGGTGAGCATTTCATCCTCGGCCACCTGCGGCTGCTGTCCGCTTGTAGGATCGTGGCCAAACTGGTGGAAGGCATCGGAGAAATCGTCTACCAGTGCCACGGCAAGGGTGGCAGTGGTGGAGCGTGGCGGCTGCCCGCGGTCCCGCACCAGCACGATGAGCCTCTGCCGGGCCGCGTCCCTCTCTGTCACGGCCCGCGCCGTGCGCACCTCGCCGCTGTGCANCAAACTCCGGACGGTTCCACTCTCCGCGTCCACTGACACGAATGATGCCACGGCGAGGGTGCCTGTCGGTGGCGGCACTAGCGCGTATCTCACGCGGGCGTTTTCTCCCGCGTCAGGGTCCGTGGCACTGAGGCGGCCCAGGCTCCTGCCCGCGGGCTCGTTTTCGCTTATCGCCATGGTATAAATGGCCTGGGTGAAGGTGGGTGCATTGTCGTTCACATCCAAGAGCCGCACGAGCAGGGTCTTGGACACCGAGAGGGCGGGGGAGCCCTCGTCGTGGGCTCGTACTGTCACGTTGTATTCCTCCACCTGCTCCCGGTCCAGTGTCTCTGATGTCACCAGCGCGTACGCGTCGGCTGCCAGCAGCGTGATCCTGAAGGGTTGCTCCCCTGTCAGCTCGCAGGTCGTCCTGCCGTTGTCCCCCGAGTCTCGGTCCCGCAGGTTGAAGAGGGCCACCACGGTGTTCGGCGGGGCGGCTTCGGAGAGGGGGCTGGTGAGCGAGGTGATGATCACCTCGGGGGCATTATCGTTCACGTCCTTCACCTGCACCTCCACCTTGCAATGCGTAGAGAGGCCTCCTGCATCTGATGCCTGGACATCTATTTCGTAGGTCTTTGTTTCTTCATAATCCAAAGGCTTTTTGAGTCGAATTTGACCTGTCTCTGGATTTATTTTAAACGTCTCGAAATTTTCCTCTGAATTTTGAATTATGGAGTAGACTATTTCCCCGTTTGTGCCTGAGTCTAAATCGCTAGCAGACACTACCACCACTATGGCATCCTGTGAGCTATTTTCCATTACGGAGACTTTATACAGACTCCGAGTAAATACCGGCATGTTGTCATTTATATCCAGGACTACCACGCGGATTAAGGCTGTAGCAGACCGCGGTGGAGTCCCACCATCCACAGCCGTGATTCTGAAAGCAACTTCTGCCTGCTGCTCCCGGTCCAGAGCTCGATCCAACACCAGCTCGGCGTATCTCCTGCCGTCATTTCGCCGCTGGGTGTACACATGGAAATATTCGTTCGAGCTGATACTATAATGCTGAAGACTATTGTTCCCCACATCTGGATCGTGAGCACTTTCCAACAAAAACCGAGCCCCCGGCATTGTCGATTCCGGGATCTTTAAAAGTATCTCTTTATTTGGGAACACAGGAGGATGATCATTTATGTCGGTGAGTCTTACCTCAGCTCGGAAGGACTGCAGTGGGCTCTCCAGCAGCACCTCGAAACGCACCAAGCAGGGCTCGCTCTGTCCACACAGCTCTTCCCGGTCCATTTGCTCTCTCACCACCAAATCCCCGGTGTGCTGGTTCAGCTGAAAATACTGCTTTTCTCCTTCAGGAACGAGCCGAGCCTGACGAGCCAATAATTCCCCACCGGTTAGTCCCAAATCTTTAGCGATATTCGCCACAAAAGAGCCTCTCTCCGCCTCTTCGGGCACAGAGTACCGAGCGGGTTCTGCTCTCACCCCCGAGACGCAGAGGAGAAGGATCAGAGCCACCGCTCTCCCCGGGAGGGGTTTCTCGCTCTTCATCAGCTTCATTCCCTTCCAGCGACCTGATCTCCTCTCCTGTGAGCTGGATGGAGCTGCCGATACAGCCTGCAGACCCCCGAACAGAGCAGCCCGAGATGGTGCAGCCCCACCCGCCCGAATCGCGGCGGCGGCGGAGCTGGGAGCTGCGCGGAGCTTCCGCGGTCAGCAGCGGCACCAGGCGGCCGATCTGTAGAAGGATTCGAAGATTTCCCACCGCAAAGCCTGGAAAGCAGAGATTAACGGCTCGATTTCTCTCTTCCGAGGTCAAACCATAGAGATTTGTCCATACAACCGTTTTCAAAGTATGGCCACCGGCTGAACGAGCAATGCCTCTGTTTGCCTTCTACCTCACAACGAGATTTCTCTAAAGCTGGGTTGTTCCTGTTGTTTTGGTTCCCCCTCCCTTCCCCCCAGTGCGAACGCTTTGAGTAAATTACTTTCCGGCTGTTTAGCTAAAACAGCTGTGTATTGTTATCCAGTAACCAGGTGAGCTGGTCTCTGACCCACGGCACCTCTCGCCATGGTCATTCTCGGAATGGACCGAGATTGTTCCCCCAGTTCACGACCTCTCGTGCTGGGAGCCTTGGGGAATGGGCTGGAGGCAGCATCTCTTAGACCTCAGAGAGACTCAGAAAATCCCCCTCCGCCTTGCTCCGGCTTCTGAGACCGTCCTATTTCCCAGGTCGCTTTGATTTCCCCTGCATAAAATCCACTCCAGATGCACGGATTTATTCCCGAAATCCTGCTCTTGGGTTGACTATTTCCTCGGCGATGACTGTGGCAAGTGATCTCAAGACAGTACACTCACCCGAGGGAGTTCCAAATAGGTTTTATTGTTTTCTGTCATCACTCATTTGACTCTTTAAAATGTTTCAACGACAGGAAATATCACATTACTTCATAGATTAATACCGATTGATGAAAGAAAGAGGAAACAGAAAGCTTCTTGACACCCTATATTCTACAGTGCCCTAAGTTAATTGTAAACGGTTTTGTCTATTTTACTGTAAAACCACAAACAATACTTTCAATTATCTTAATTTTTAAAAATCGTGAAATGGTAATTTCAACTTTATGGGGGGGAAAAAAAAGGAAGAAAGAATACACTGCTCAAAGCCCACTCTTTACAGTAAGGAGAACCTGTAAACTCCTGGTCAAATATGCGAAGTGTGCCAATGCCAGCAGTTACAAATGTAAACAACTTCTGCTTGTTATGTAAGAAATTCCTTTGCAAGCACCTCTTAATTTTGCTTAATATCTGTTTCGCCTGGTGTTGAACACAGGGCAGAAAATCAGGATATTATTGCAAAGCTCTCTCCATAAAAACAAACAAATAAAATACGAAAAGAAACCCCACAGAGAAGACAATGTAGCTTAAAGTTAAAGATCTGCTGCCAGTTTTCAGTATTTCCCTTAGTATGTAGAAGCAGTAGCACTCTCACAATCATAGATTATTATGTAATCAACATGCAACACGGTTCTCCTCCTCCATCCATATCACGATTACGAAATACCTACATGAATAAAGTACTGCTCAAGGGGAAAGTTCTCTCACAGAGAAGCCTTCTTCTCCTTAGTGTCTTTTAGGTGGGTGTTTGGTCTCTTTGTTCCCTTTTCCCTGTGAGGACAGACAGACTTGTCTTTCTCTTCACTTATTGGTGGGCGAGCCATGGGTTTTGATCAGAACTGACGTTTAGCTCCAGCTCCCTGTTTACAGGGCAAACTGCATCTGCAGCTCTGGGCCCCATATCTTCAGAGAGGGGAGCACTGCCCTGCAAAGAACAGAGAGAGCGGTTGTCATTTGGGTGTTGAAGGAAAGCAGGCAACACCGAGAAGCTTAGAGGATGTGTGTTACACCACTGCCCGTGTCACAGCACTCCTCTCTACCGAGAGCCAAAGAGAAGGTAAGACTTGATGGGTCTCTGAACTGAGTGGAGAACACCTAAAGTCAGAAACCATCCTACACAAAGGTACTACTGAAAAACTTCTATGAGCCTGAAGGAGTAATTCAAACTGGTAAGAGCCCCAAACAGAAACCACTTTCTCACAAACTGTAAATGTGGTTTAATGTTGATTTATCGAGAAGGGTCCTTGTCTCCCCCGAGGCTACTGTGATTCTGACAACCTGCAGCAAAGTGAGTCCAAGTCATCAGTGGTTATGAAATACGAAAATATTAACTGGTCCTGATGGTGTTTGTGTTTCTTCAACCTCATATATATTCATCATCCAGCCTACTGTGAAGTGCCAGATGGATTCTTGGAAACTCTCCATGGAGTCCCCACAGAATCCCATATTAAGAGGTGACTGACTCTGATAACCACACTTTTCTGGCCAATACTATTCATGCAAATCACAAAAATATAAGGGAATAACGGCAGAGGTCCCCACCTCAGTAGCCTCCAGCAGCTTGTAAAACAGCTTGAGTTCAGCACTGCCACCACCCTGGTGAATGGCATGTGGCAGCACCGAGCACCAGCTCCTAACAGCAGTGCAGGGGACATCGTCGGTGACACCCCCTTTGCACAGTTGTCCCTGCAGTCCCATCGGATGCTGGACAGGCCACTACATTCCCGTTACTGCCACCTCCGGGAGGACATATCCCTAGGAATGGTGTCATTCCTGCTCCAGGTCCCTACGGGTTCTACATAGGGTATGGGCAGGACCCACTGTGGGGACACATTTCTACCTGAATTTTTCACCTTCTTGTGGCCACACTCCTTCCCCCGTTTGAAGTGACACCAAAGACTTGATCTAACATGAATGCTCAGCACAGATATGGGTGCAGCTACCCGGAGAGGTGGTAGGTGCCCCATCCCTGGAAATATCCAGGATCAGGTTGGATGGGGCTCTGAGTAACCTCACCCAGCTAAAGGTATCCCTGCTCAATGCACGAGGATTTGGACTTAACAGCTTTTAAAGGTCCTTTTCAACCCAAAGTGCTCTATCCTTCTATGATTCAGAGAGGCGCAGTTTGTCAGCATTTGGGGAGCACCTGAGCCCTGCTGGATCCTCCTGAGACGCCTCTCCAGCAGAGAGCCCTTCTATCCCCTCATCTATCTGAGACCCCTTCTATCCCCTCATCTCCTCCCATCTCAGGGACTAGCAATTCTGCAACTTCAACAGTCCTTGCTGCAAGGACGTGACACACCTCTCCCCTGCCTGCCCGATCGCCTCGGCCCTGTCAGTCCCTCACCTGTGCAGCCCTGTCGCCTTCGCCCCCGAGGTTGGCGGCATCCTGCGAGCACACCGAGCTCCGCTGTTCGCCCGGGCCGGGGGGCAGCCCGGCGGGGAAGCAGGGGAAGAGAGGCCTGAGGAAACGGAACTCGCTGTTGACGGTCCCGGCGGCGAAGCAGACGTCGTACACGTAGCTGCGGGGCAGGGAGCCCGCGTTGCTCTCCGTGGCAGTCGTCGGGAACGTGGGCAAGGACTCCGTCTCGCTCCGCCTGGCCCGCCGCACCTTCACTACCACGGCGGCCACCGCGGTGGCGAGGAACAGAGCCGACACGCAGGTGAGGGAGGCGATGAGGTAAAGAGTAAGCGGCCCGTCGGGGTCGGCGGCCGGTGCCTCCTCGCTCACCCGTAAATGGGCTTCGGAGAAGCCGTCCACCAGCGCGACGGCGAGGGTGGCAGTGGCGGAGCGCGGCGGCTGCCCGCGGTCCCGCACCAGCACGATGAGCCTCTGCCGGGCCGCGTCCCTCTCTGTCACGGCCCGCGCCGTGCGCACCTCGCCGCTGTGCAGCCCCACGCGGAACAGCCCCGGCTCCGTGGCCTTGGCCAGCTCGTACGACAGCCACGCGTTCTGCCCCGCGTCCGCGTCCACCGCCACCACCTTGGCCACCAGGTAGCCGGACGGCGCCCAGCGCGGCACCAGCTCTCCGGCCGCGCTGCTGTCGGGGGGCGGGTGCAGCAGCACGGGCGCGTTGTCGTTCTCGTCCCGCACGACCACGCGCAGCACGGCCTGGGCGCTGAGCGGCGGGGAGCCGCCGTCGGCTGCGCGCACTGTCACCTCAAAGGCAGGGACCTTCTCGTAGTCCAGCGGGCGGAGGATATAAACATCCCCATTTTCAGCGTTGACCGACACTTCGGGCTGCTCCTTGCCCTCCTGCCGCACCAGTGCGTAGCTCACACGGGCATTTTTTCCTGCGTCGGCGTCCGTGGCCTTCATGCTGCCGATCCGGAGCATGGGACTGTTGTTCTCCGTGACCGACATGGTGTAAACCTCCTGGGTGAACTCTGGGGGATTGTCGTTCACGTCCGATATCTGCACGAAGATGCTTTCCCGAGAGCTCAGCCGCGTCTTGCCCCAGTCCGTGGCCGTGATGGTGATGTTATACTCTGCCGTCCTCTCCCTGTCCAGAGCCGCGGTCGTTCTCAGTTCGTAGTAATTATCGAAAGTGGGGGTGAGACTGAATGGCAAGTCCCCGTCGATGGAACACTCCGTCCTGCCGTTGTCCCCGGAGTCCCGGTCCCGGACACTGAACAGAGCCACCACGGTGCGTGGCGGGGCGTCCTCGGGAATGGAGGCGGTGAGGGAGGTGAGCGCTATCTCCGGGGCGTTGTCATTCACGTCCAGGACCTCCACCTGCACTTTGCAATGCGCAGACAGCGCCCCGCCGTCCGTGGCTTTCACCACCATCTTATGGTTTTTTGCCTCCTCGAAATCTAGCTTGCCCGCGACTCGGATCTCCCCGGTGGCCTCGTTCAGCCGGAAGAGCTGCCGGGATCTCTCCGATGTCTGGGTAAAGGCATAATGCACTTCTCCGTAGGACCCTTCGTCGGGATCCGCGGCAGCGACTCTGACCACCAGCTGCTCCAGGGGGCTGTTCTCAGCCAGGCGCACCTCGTAGACCTCCCGTTCGAAGACAGGGATGTTATCATTGGCATCCACCACCACGATCCTGACCTGAACGGTGCCCGACCTGGGTGGTGACCCCCCGTCGACGGCGGTGAGAATTAAATTCAGCTCTCCCTGCTCTTCACGATCGAGCTGGCGCTGTAGGACAAGTTCTATGTATTTTACTCCATCTTTTCCTGTTCCAGTAGCGAGGGAGAAATGAGGATTGGGCCCGAGGCTGTAGTTCTGCAAACCGTTAATGCCCACGTCCTTGTCCTGGGCGCTTTCCAAGGGAAACCGGGACCCAGGAGATGTCGTTTCCGGAATCTCTAAAACCATCTCCTTCTCCGGGAACACGGGCGAGTTGTCGTTTACGTCCCGAACTTCCACCTCCCCTCGGATAAGCTGCAAAGGATTTTCAAAGAATATCTTAAAGACGAGCGTGCAGGTATCGCTCTGCGGACAGATCTCCTCTCGGTCCAGCGATTCCTTTGCCGTCAGGACTCCGGTGTTTTGACTGAGTCGGAAAAGCTGCTCGTTCCCCTCGGACACAACGCGGGCCTTGCGAGCCGCAAGCTGGCTCAGAGGAACCCCCAGGTCCTTGGCAATATTGGCGACAAAGGAGTCCCTCTCCATTTCCTCCGGCAGAGAGTAGCGGAGGGTTTCAGCCCCGCTCTGACACACGCAAACGCACAGAATAAACAAGATCACTTGCCTCTTGCTGTCTCCGCTCCGTCTCCCACACGCCATCACTCTCCAAAAAAGCCATCCACCGTTCTCCGCGGCTCCCAGCATGGTGTAGTAGCGTCCGAAGAAGAGCGGTGTTGGCCAGCAATCCCGGGGTGAGGGAATCTGGAAGCCCCCGAGTGCTCCGACTCCTTTCCGAGCAGCTCAGCTCACACGGTTTTTTTGTCTCTCTGTCTGCAAACCCGGGGCGGACCGAGGAACGCGCCGGTCCGCGGCCAACATCCCCACCCAGCGTCGGAAGGGAGAATATTTCCTCTCATTGGGGGCAGCGCGGCTGGTTCGGGGTTTGCTGCTTGAATCCGCACTCTTTGTGGCAAAGAGAAGAAAAAAGGCGCGGTGTAAACGCTCTCCTCTCTCGGAAGCGGGATCCCTGCCCTCGTACAGAGCGCTGCTCTGAGTATCGCATCACAACTCGCAACCACGAACTCTTCATACCCAGCTTTTGGTTTGCGTCTGCGTTGTGTAGACATGGCAAGATCCACTGCCAGAGAAGAGATTTTCCTTCTCTTCTGCACTTGTTAATCAGCACAGGACGATTAGCAAGTGTGACGAGTCACAGAAGCTATTGAAAATGAGAGCTGGTGCAAGAAAATGTCCCCAAGTAAACGCTTCGCCACCACCGTAGTTTGCCATCACAGCAGGATGATAATGCTGTTCTAGGACACATCATCCTAATGCTATTTTTTTCTTACTGGGTATCGCACCTCGCCCGGTTTTTACAGTTTTCTATGTGAAAAAGAGGTTAAACTTGAAGTCCTGTATCTGCCTAAGGATATGTGGCCAACAGCCAGTTAATACAAAGAGCAAGGAAACAAACAGGGAGCTCTAAAGTTAAACTCCTCGGTAAGAAAAGCTAACGAGAATCTAACGGAGACAATAGCAAAGATAAGGCTCTTATCACACTAATTGATGGGCCATCAAAGGAATCATTGAAGCGTAAACTCCAGAGGTTCAACAAGAAACGCTGTAAACGATAAAGGAAAAAAAGTTCTAAAGATTCTCACGGATTATCAGAAAAAGTGTCATAGAAGAGAACAAATTGATTTCGAGGTGTTTAACGGGGCTCCAGGAATTTGCAAGGCTTATTATGAGATGATTAGAGGCAGGATCAAACTCGCTAAGAGGGAGATGCCAAGAGCAGACCTGTTAGGAACAACCGTGGGAAAACGGAGGTGGAAGGGGATACCGAGGGCTTCTGAGCACAGTCTGGTACTTTGAGGCAGGATCCTTGCCCGAAACCGGGTAAAAACCTCAGGGTCAGGCAGGCATGGCTGGCCCAGGGGATAAACTCACTCTGCTTCCACTCACTCGACTGCTTCTGCGGCAAATGCACACACTGAGCTGAGAATGTGCGCAGCTGCCTGCGTGCCTGCGGGCCCAGCCCAACCTTCCTCTCAGAGAATTAAAAAATGAAGGAGAAAACAAAATAGTGCTTGCGCTATTTACCTGTGGTTCGAGCATTTTTTAATTCAGATTTTACTAGCAAAAGGAACTCTGCTTTTAAAAATGATTATTATGAAGTATCATAACCCCCTTGGTTTTGGCACATTTTCTTTAATTTCCTAGATGTTTTCCCCTTATTTTTGTTTGGTAAAAGGAGTGACGCTGTCAAATAATACTCAAGAGGTCAAGTCCTAGAAATTCTCTGATGTCTTCATTTGTTTTAAAATAAAAATTTCGTGACTCTATCAGCAGGAGAAATTAAGAACTAGGATTGACTTTAGAATTCCGCAAAACTTCAGCTACTAAAAGATCTTTCACGAACGAAGTAATTTTCGGCGACTTTCTCTTACCGCCCCTTGACTTGGAAGCGTGATAAGATCTAAACCAGTGACTTACATCAAAGGGCAGCTCCTCCTTTCTTCCCTTCCAGGACAGGTCCATCTCTCCAGTTGCGATCCTTATCCCCAACAGAGAAGCCAAACCAGAGGCCAAGCCCAGCAGAAGACGTGCTGGGAAAGTGGCTTCTCTCTTTTTTTGCCATGCAAAAATAACTCTGACACCTGTAATCCTCTTGCTTTGTGCCCGTTTTTCCAGCTCCGGGCAAGTCCGAGAGGGGAATGTGTATTTGCCTCTACTTATCCTAATCTTTGTCACCACTGCACAGCAGGGGGAAAGACAGGCCGAGAAGAGCTTCCACTGACACTTCCTACCCTGAGTGCAGTAACCCAATTTTTGTTGCTCCCATCATTTCAGAAAGGAAGTGGTGTCCTTCAGCTTCAGGGGTAGAAGGGCGTAAGAAGAGCAGCGATCCTTAACGGAGCTCTTGGCTGTAACAGTATCTTTGTTCATCAGAAGATGCTGCTCTTCGACGGACCTTTGTATTTTTTCAGACTGTAGAGAAATGATAAATAAAAAGGGACACTTACCATGCAGCACTGGAGAGCTAAGGCTGGTGTTTTCCGTTGGAAAGTAAAATGAATGCATATGAATTGAAAAAAAAAAAAAAAAAGGAAGTTTGAATACTGCCAGACAGAAGCACGCTGTATTTTAGGACAAACTAAGGAACTATACCCATAATAAGAAAGATTTGCATAAATGTGTCAGAGAATTCACATGTCTCCTTGAGCATACAGTGATATTGCAGGCTTCCTCGTCTTTTGCTTTAGTGATGACATCTTTACCCTAAGAAGAACCAAAAAAACCAGTTCTCTTCACTCTGCCATTTACAACTTCATGCTAGAAAAGCATGACAGCAACATATCCTGCTCATTTCCTGGTATGACTCCGTGTTTCAGAACACAGCGTCGCTAAAAGAAAATTCTGCCCGCACTTCTGAAGCCGGAGCAATTTCAATTTCCAAAATCCTTCTTGGTCTCTCAGCTGGGAATTCAGATCCGCCGAATGAAATCTCAGAGGTCCCATGCCCCGTTTTGGGGTCCCCCCGGATAAAGGCTTCTTCTCCGTCCCTGGAGCCACTGTCCACTCCCCTCCAGCACGCCCTGAGGATAGAATGGCTTGGGAGGAGCCTGCAGATGAGAAGAACAGACACTTCCCGGAGTCACAGCGTTTTCCATGCCTGAGTGCAAAGACGGACCAACACTCCCGATCTCTCATTCCCAGACAGCTCCCAGGATTCATTTCTCCTTTCGTCTCCGTGACAATCACGCAGTGCCCTGAATTCCCAGCTGTTCCGCCGAATCTGTGCCCGGAGCTCTCAGCTGGATGCAAATGTGGGGAAAGCTGGGAGAATCATTCCTAACCTTCTGGCTCTCGGTTACACTGTAAATAGCACAGGTACCTGTTCTGAGGCTCCTTTTTTGAGAGATAAACCCGCCTCCTCCCTCTCTCTGCGTTCACTACAGTTCCTGCTTTCCCCATCACTCTGTTAAAAGTAAACATTTGTTTCTCCCGGTAGTAACTCGGTGCTTACCAACCAACCGACTCTGGGTCACCCCAGACCTAGGGTGAAATCCTCCCAAATCCCGCAGGGATGGCCCTGGGAGACGGTCTCCGTCCTCCACACTCCCTGTTTTGCCTTGCGCTCTTGGCTTTTCCAGGCACGTCTCGATGCGGCCATTCCCAGCACATCCTTTGGAAAGGCTTTAAACCAGGGCGTATTCCGGTGCAACCGGGGCGTTTCTGCGGGGCTCCCAGCCGGTGCCAGGCGCGCAGCCTCCGACTGGGGCTCACTGGTCTCCTCCCCTCCCTCCCAGCAGCAGCGAGGCGCGCCCAGCGCTGGCCAGCAGCGCCCCTGGGCGTCCGGCGCAGGAACCCACAGGGGCGTCTGCCCCGAGCCTCGGCAGGAGCCTCCTCTCTCACCTTCCGGCTATCGCAGGGACAAATCCTGAAATACATTTCCCACCTGGAGTCTTTGGCACATAAACGCGCTTCCTTAGTATTTATTGAGACATTTGGTTGGGCATTAATAATCCAGGCAAACGTGAAACGTCCTACACAAACCTTCTGTCAAGTGTGCTTACCAAATACACGGGCGAATGTAGCAAACGCTGCTCATGTGCTGTGCACTACATTTTCCAGAAGTCAGACAATAAAGGCGTTTACAAGCACAGGCTGTTTGTGGGAGGCTGAGTTTGGAATACTTTCTATTTCAGAAGGAGATCTCCACCTGTTGTGTGTGCTCTCCTAAAGTAGTCCACGGTTAAGAAGCAATTCAGTATTAATACCAGCATGAACCTCTGCTGCCCCTTGGGTCAGCTGCAATAGATTTCCAAAGAATATCTCAAAGATGAGCCTGCAGGTGTTGCTGTGTGGACAGGCCTCCCCTTGGACCAGTGACCCTTTACAGTCAGGACTTCAGTGTTTCAACTGAGGGAGAAATGCTGCCGCTGCTCCTCAGACACAATGGAGAGCACATTTCATCCTAGGCAGCAATATTTCCTGTCTAATAACACCAGCTCATGAGTCCATCTGCTCTAAAGTCTCTGTTTATACCTTCCAGCTTCAATGAATAAAGGAAGATTTCCTGCTTCAAAAGCCGAAGCTCATGTATTTCCTCAGAGACATTCTGCCTTCTCCAGTGTCCAAAGATAACTCTGGACAGAAGGTACTGCCAGACTGGCAGAGAGCAGGTTTAGATTAGATATTAACAAGAAATTCCTTGAGGAATTGTGAGGCCCTGACACAGGGTGCCCAGAGAAGTTGTGGCTGCCCTGGAATTGTCCAAGTCCGGGTTGGACAGGGCTTGGAGCAACCTGGGAGAGTGGAAGGTGTCCCTGCCCTTGGCAAGAGGTTGGAACAAGATGATCTTGAAGGTCCTTTCCAATTCAAACCAGTCTGTGACTCTGTGTTTCCTTTGATCTTTCCTGTCCTGCATCTTTTGACGGCAACAATTTCTCTCTTTCCTCTCTAGCCACAACAATCTCAGTACTTCTCGTTTGGAAATAAATCCTCTCAGCTTCAACACTTTGATACCACAAATGCCTTTTGAAGGCAAGTAAATATTTTCATCTTTGTAAACTTGGGGCTTAGTGGGATCCAACTTTTCCATCTTCAACCTCACTCCCAGGTCAAATATGCAGAAATTTTCTTCACAAATCCCATGTGTTTTTCTTGTGTCTTGAGATCTCAAATGGCCAACAAATAATATTTCAATTTCCATAAGTTGTGGGGGAAGTATCATCTGCTGACTTTTTTTCAATTTCTTTGTGGCTCCTTCCACAGTTTCCTGCAGTGGCTGTTTCAGTTGACTCAGAGGAGACAGATTCAAATGGAAAGTCACATGTTCAACAGTCAAGCAGCACAAGGTTGTCAGGTAATTCAAGTTCACTGGGTAAACAGCTTTGGCTTTCTGTGTGCTTTTCCCAAAGCAACAGAGAAAAAGACGATTTTCTCAGTGACATTTATAAGCCTTGAAAAAGATATTTCAGGGATGGAAGTACCACACAGGCATTCATGAGCAAGGGCAAGAATCTCCAGGCTTGTGAAGAAATATTTCTATGACCTGAAAATAGGAATTAGAAGTGTTTGAAGTTAAACAATTGAGCATTACAATAAGAAAGTAAACTAGGAAGATTATATGCTCTCCTGAGCAGAAAAATAGCACATTTTGTTTTAAAAGGACAGGTCAGATAGGAATGGACATAGGAAGAGGTTGGCCTTGAACAGGCCAATTTTGGAAATCTGTCTGGTCATCTGAGAAAGAAATCAGGGATTCAGCTGAGAAGCAGATTTGAAAGTGGAGGAGAGAAGAGGAGAGCAGAAGGAGGGACAGCAATGGTTAGAGGAAGGAAAGATGCTGTGCAAGAAGGACCCAGAGAGGACAAGCACGAAGCTCTTTGGTTGACCAGGCTGACCAAGCAGGGTCAGGACAGAGCAACACAGGTAGGATCCATCCTGAGAACAGCTTAGGAAGGGCTTGTTGATGTGGCACCTGTAAGAAGAGAATCATTATGGTCATCAGTAAAGAGAAGGTGGGGTCCAATCAACCAGAGTAAAAAGGGTATAGGGAATTCTGTGGAGAAGCAGGAAGGGCAGTAAATGCAGTTTGAAGTCAAAACAAGTGCATGGATAGAAGGGAGCCAAAATAGACACAAAGAAGGAAGAAACAAATCAGTTAGGCAGGAGGAAGGAAGCGTATATGTGATCCTTTAGGCTTGCACCTGTCTTTGTGCAATTCTCAGTGTCTGGTTTAAGACTTAGATTTCCTCACTTCCACCTTGCTTCCTCAGAATGCCTTTCGTTCCAATGGGGGAGCAAAAAAATTATCAGGAGGTAGCAGCAAACTAAAAGGAACCCTTCTATCTCAGCCAGTGTAACAGGATGGAGAGCCCAGTACCCAGCTTCCTGTCTCCTGATGCCGAGTTTGCCCCTTCTGCAAGCCAAGTTCCAAATCCTGTAACCCTTGGATGGCATGAACATACTGAGATCAGCTCTGGAAACACTTGGCCCAGTGCTGCCTAACGGGAAGGTCAATGGGAAGGGATTTAAGCACAACTCCACGGGCAGCGTGGTCACTGCCTGGAAGGAAAGCAGAGGTTCTGAACTGGGGTTTTCAAAGGAGACAGCCATCAAGGGAATTCTCGTGTTTACTCATGGCACAGGT
Source organism: Edolisoma coerulescens (assembly GCA_013397115.1). NCBI lineage: Eukaryota > Metazoa > Chordata > Aves > Passeriformes > Campephagidae > Edolisoma > Edolisoma coerulescens. The sequence continues at coordinate 15,068 of VWZW01002442.1, forward strand.
GAACAGAGATGCATCAACATGAGGGCATCATGCCTCAGTTCATGTCTTCTGAAGACACAGTGACCAGTTCAGCAGTTAAATAAGTGGCCATGCTATTTCTAAACCAAATCCAGCTAAATGGTTAGAGCTGTGGAACCCCAGCATAAGAGGAATCTGGCTTATGTTTTACTGAAACAGCAGAGATGTCCTTTTTTGGGAGGATACTCGGGAAAGCAAAGGGGTTTGGGCCCTCTGTTTAACTTCCTGTGTCCTCAGCTGCAGGTCACTTTCTCCCACATGACTCCAGGAGCAACTGCAAACCAGGCACCCCCTGGGATCACAGGATGGCCCTTGGACCTCTGACACAACTAAACCATCCCCCAGAATACAGGGTGACCAGTGAACTACCTGGGACATTGGTTACACGAGGCAGTGAAGTTTGGACTCTTGGTATCCTACATACCCTTGTATCTTGTCTTTTATTTTAATTTTATTTTAAAATACTTTTGTATCTTGACAAAACTGAGCAGTGAAAAGCCATCTTTCTGTTGGATGATGCTTTGACATGCTCAGTGCTTTTGACCAACAGCCTGTAGATACTCTGAGAGAAAAGAGACTTAGAGAAAAAAGAGACTTACAGAAAAGAAAACGTCCATTCTGTAGGGAGAAATCCAGAAAGAGTTTATTCACTGTTTAGGCAGCACACAGGTACTCACATCTGTGTCACATTTTCTGAAGGAGGGGCAAAGACAAACTGAAAACCAATTTCAAGATGGATGCACAAACACTGTTCCTAGTAAAAAAATGTAAAGCAAACAGATACAAACCCAACAGATTTAGCAGGTACCATGAAAGTGCATGGCAGTTAATTTACTTTCCAAAGAGTTTATATCTGGATAGGTACAGCACAACCCTGATGTCATGATACTTCCACTGCCAGGTTCATAAATTTGGGAGTGGGAAAAAACCAGTATTTTTGTATTAAAACCCTGTATTGCATCAATGATGGGGAGGGCTAAAAGAAAACAGCCTGTAGTCCCTGTATATCTGTCATATATAAGACTATTATCACTTTATTTGGTCAGGCTTGACAGATGAGACTCGAAGGCACCTTGGGATCACTTAAATGCAGGTTATTGACCAGCAGCAAGTCGGTCCCTGCCCTGGGAGCAGCAGAGGCGGCCGGGTCGAATCTGGCTGCTGTAATTCCCACATTTTCCCACCAGAGAGCAGCCGCCACAAAGGAAAAACCGAGCGGCGAATTTGCAAGTCACGGGAAGGCGCTGCGGGGCTGGCCTGGGAACACCCGGGCGCGGCAGCATCCCGGGGCCGGCTAGGGAAGGGACAATCCCCCGCAGAGAGGCAGGTCTCTTTATCTATCTATCTATCTATCTATCTATCTATCTATCTATCTATCTATCTATCTATCTATCTATCTATCATCTATCTATCTATCTCCATTCATACATCTACCTATCGATCCATACATTCAGTTATCTACCTACCCATCCATTCATCTGTCACCCATCCATCCATCAGCATCCTTGTCCACAGGATCTGGGTTCTGTTGTGCTGCTCTCTGCACGGCCGAAAGGAGCACACGCTCAGATCCAGGGAAACCAGTTCAGATCGAGGGACTCAGACCCAAAGCGAGAGGCTGGGGAGAAGGGGGAGGTATGAGATCATTAGTGAAGTGGTGAGATTGTGAGGGGGGATCCAGAACCCTGGACTGAGGGGGTTTTGGGAAGGGATATAGGTCATGGAGCAACCACGGGGATCGGTTTATCCCTTGGGGTCCCTAATGATGGCTTTCTGCCCTTGCCACTGAACAAAGCCAGAACTGCAGCAGTATCGAGCAGTGTGCTGGTTTCCCCCAGCACTGGGACTACAGGGCAAGTGAGGACAGCAGCCAGCTTAAACCCTGGGAATCTGGGATTGTTGTAGGAGACACCAGCAACTAAATAATCTCCTAACTTGCTTCCCTGTCAAGCCAGAGTCTCTAATACAGAAAGTACTTGTGCCATTTAAACCATGCTGAAAGAATTGTGTTGCCTTTCATTACTACATGCTTGTCTTCTGTTTTAATCTTCACAGAAGACAAAGAAAGGGGATAGAGGCAGCTCTTAAGAGAGGCAGTTGTCAGGAATACAGATATATAATATTTCTCATCACACCCCTTAGTTTAAAGTTTGTCCATGACTGATTTAGTGATTTAAAAAAACTTTCAAGAAGCAAGCATATCCTGCACTACTGTAAATCTCCCATTTAAATCCCTAAGGTATAAGCAAAATAGCTTGTCTCCTTTTTTCTTCTTCTAAAAACGATACCTGAAGAAGGTGTCACCTCTGGATATCTGATAACAGGAACTTCAGCACAGGACTGGAGTGACTCTTAGCCTTCCACTCAAAACATGCATTATACTCATTAAAAAGTGGCAGTTAACAACTGAATAAGTGTCTCTTTTCTTCCTCATTATTTTCTTTCATCTACCTCATTCTATTTCTTGATGTATTAATCAAGGCAGCTAAAGAAAGAAATACTCAAAAAAACCCAAAAATAACCCCAAGCCCCCAAACCCAGTAAAAAGTCATAGATGATTCTAAGAGAGGTAAAGAATTACTATGGGCGGCCTGGCTGAATAAGTCCCTTAAACTGAACTTTTTAATCCCAAACTCAAGTGAATATTCTTTGGAACATATGGGGAAAAAAGCTCAGTGCCCAATACACAAACATCTGCCATTCTGAGGGGAAAACTGGGGTGCTGAACACAGTGCCAGGAACAGATAAATGTTCACTCCGTTGTTGTTCAGCAGATGGAGCATGAGCTATTCACATTAAAATGCTAAACCAAGTGACTTCCACTTCCTACTGAATGCACATAAAAAGGCATCAGAGAATCTATTTGGCAAAACCTTTAAGATGAACAGAATAAACCTGTGTTCTTGCCTTGTACATAATCCTTACTTATGCACATGCCTCACAAGCAAAAGTCTAAGCTCATGTATTTCCTCAGAGACATTCTGCCTTCTCCAGTGTCCAAAGATAACTCTGGACAGAAGGTACTGACAGACTGGCAGAGAGCAGGTTTAGTATAGAAACATCAAGACAGATGTTGAACTGCACAGATAATTGAGGTCCAGCATCACCACACACAGAAAGAATTTTCTTAGAGGCAGTCTTGCCTAAAGGTGAACTACAACAACAACAGCAACAACAACAACAGCAAATATGATAGTGCTGTTTTAATTTAGGTGGTGTTCAGAATGATGGCTCAGATGCTCACCAGCTTTGGAACAGTGAGACACAGCTGGCTGAAAACACAGCTTCCACAAGGAAATGTCCAAACTGGTCCAGGGTGTCACAAAACCAGTGAGGCCTGGTACCAACAATAGGAGGTGGATCAGAGCTTTGTGATGAGACTGACAAACTCATTAAATTTCAAACCAACAACAACAAAAAATAGACTTGTTTGTAGTTGATGGGAGAAGAAATTCTGAGAGATAATCACACAAATCTAGTAATACTGACAGCCTCTGTTCAACAGCTTTGGATTTACACTGCCTTTAAGAACAGACAAATATTTTAGGAAAGAGATACCATCTTCTGAAACACGCTACTGCCTTCTGCTCTTACATAGAAGCCATCCATCTGTTGTCAACTCAGTAATTTGAAATCTAGTTGTAACATTACCACAATGCATATGCTGTGTATGGCACACAGGAGCAGCTGCCACGATGCTGGACATAAATTTTTGTCAGAGATCCACGACCCCATCACAGAGGTCAATAGCAGTAGCTACGATCTCCTTAAAGAATTCCTGAACGGAAGATGCATGACGTAATGCAGTCTCCTGCACGTGTTGCAGGATATTTATAAAGCTTCTAAAGCTTTGCAGAGAGCTTTTTTTGTGCTAAGGTAATGATTAAGAGGTATAATGTCCAGCAGAGAGAACACATTATCAATGCCAGGCAGATAACAAGCAATGGGTCCTCAAGACAAATAAGAAGGAAATGCAAGTTATCATCAGAACTGTTTTTCCAAAGGTGAATCAATCAAACCCCTAAAGCTTCCCCTGGGAATAAACTCTTCTGAGCTCACAGCAAATGGTAAAATCAGAAAACCTCCCCCTGACTGCCCAAGAATAGCACCTAACAAAAGCAGCCCCCAAACTGGTGTAACGACCAATCCACCTGAATACCCAAATTAAAAAGACTCACTAAGAATGGTCAAATGTATTTCTTTCAAAAGCCAAAGCACTGTTCTAACAAAAGGTCTTCATGCATCATTTGAAGTTTCACATCAAATTACAGGGAGGGAGAGATGAGAAGAAATCCTTCCTATTGGACAGACATTTGCACTTGCCTCTGGAATAAAAATGTGTCAGATTATACACAGGAAAATCAAGCTTGGAAAGGGATTCTCCTGTCAGTGAGTGAAATGGTGAGAGACACTGAGGACATTTCAGAAGGCTGCAGGTTCTGGTTTCTTGGCCCACGGGAACAAATTCCTAAGTCTATTCTGAAGCTTTATAAATTAACATTGCAAATTTCCCTATATGTACATATATACTCTAATTACTCTAACATTCTCTAATCATAGCAGAACATATACAAATATATATGTATAAGATTTTTCTTACATACTTCTTCAGAGAAACTGGAAATGGCTGGGTTTTGTTTAATGAGGTATAAATTTCCTGAATTTTTAGAGCCCTTTAGCTTCTTAGGACTTAGAAAGAAACAAAAAGTAGATAAACTTTCCTGTGTTATCTGAATGAGTAGAAAAGTTAAGACAGTGATCAATTATTTTAAAAAGTGTTACAGAAACATGTCAGTTTAAACATGATATTTTAGTGGTTGGGCCCAAAGTGATCATCATTCTTTGGAAAAATGTGCGTGAAAGTGATAAGAAAGCCCTGCTGGCAAAGATTGCATATTTCACAGGAAAAGAATCCCATATTGTGGATTCTTTCCCTTTCTGCTCCATGAAATGTTCATCTATAATTTTTAATTTTTCAGGAGATGACTGCGTCAATGCTGAGATCACCCTGACCTTGCCTCTACTGCCCTTGTCCTGCCAGTGCCTTCGAGATTTCCTTGCTCTGGTCACAGATCCCCATAATCCCTACTCAGAGATCCAGCAACAAATTTACCATTGCTCTGCTTCTGCTTTTCTACGAGTGCTGGAAGGTTCTCTGTTCCAAGTATTATGGAATTGCATCACCACAGTCGGATTTCTGAAGGAGATCCTGCACAGAAAAGATGCCAGGAAGCTCAGCTGGTGTGGTCCTTATCCTGCTTCCTAGAGGGTCCCAGGCCAGTGCTTATTCCCTGTGGATGCTGCCAGGTCATCAGAAGGGCAGGGACAGCTTGGTGGAAGCTGTGAGATGCAGCTGCCACCAGAATGGCAACTTCAGCATGTCACCTTAGGCATGCCAGGAGAGCGACCTGGATCTTCAAGGCACTGCTGGGGCATGATTTACAGACAGAGTGAGCACACTGAGGAACACTCGGTGCTTAAAGAGAGGCCCCTGGTGCTATTCAAGGTGAAATCCAGCAAGATGTGCCTCATGTACATACACACAGCATGCAGGATGCCTGGCCTTGTCTTCAGTGCCAGAAGGACACAGGTCTACAGCAGAGGATCTGTTACATCTTCCAGTCCTCGGTGCGTGTTCCATTTACTGTTGTGTATGGCAAAGACCGTCAGCCAGTAGATAAATAACAATAATTAAACAGATCAGGTTCATTTATCTGTTTATTTATTCATTATTTAGCTGTTTGTGTAGTTATTATCTGGATGCCCCATCCCTGGAAGTGTTTAAGGCCAGGTTGGATGGAACTCTGAGCAACCTGTTCTGGTGGAAGGTGTCCCTGTCCATGGCAGGGGGGTTGGAACAAGATGATGTTTAAGGTCCCTTCAAACCCAGGCCATTCTGTGATTTCCAAAACACAGCTATGGGACTTGGACAGAAAGGCAAATGCCACGAGAAATTGTCACAAAAAAGGGGAAAGAAGTGCTTCCAGCCGTCAGGAGCAGAAGCAAACAGGCCAACCCCCCAATACCTACTGTATCGTATCTTATTTATTACATTGGTTTAGATATTCCTCTCATTGTGTGGCAACAGCTCAAACTCATCACAAGCCTAATGAGGAGAGTGCAGCTTAACAGAAAGCAGATTATGTCAAAGAGATTTGATATCTTTCTCTGACAAGATTACAAATAGGAATCATAATGGAGACTGTATTGCTGATATAATATAATCAGACTTTTTTAGACTTCTGGCTTTGCGCCTCGAACGTTCAGATAAAAAAACTAAAAACAAGAGCACCATGAAAAATCAGAATGGCACATACAAAATCAAATTGAATTTGTCAAGTTGATAGTCTCACTGCAATTAATGTGGATGCATCAAATAATTGTAATGTCCTATAAATACTGTTCTATTATATAATCTTATTTTGCAATGATACAGAGACATAATGATAGTGTGAACATACATTTGTTCCTGGAAAGTTTTCAGATTACATAAACATTGAGATGTGATAAACAAGAAAGCCCACGAGCAGATCACAGAGCTGTGAAATGCTTGGCATGGCACACCAAGGCATTTTTAATACAATAAAGCCCAACGTAATTCCTATTCCTAGAGGAACAAAGAATCACATGCAGAGACCCGGCTCTGGACAGAGCTCCAGAGACCAGTGGCTCTGGACAGACTGGAAATTTCTGTAGGCAACCTCTTGGATGCCACTGGGAAGGATGACAGAATACATGATAACAGAAGAGCACTGAAGAGAAAAACAATATTTTCTTCATAGCTGTTGTGACTCAGCCTCCACGTGTGCCCTTCAAAACTGGCACTGGTTCACAGAGGATCAGTGAGAGCAACAACTGCTCTGGAGAACAGGGCAGAGACCTAAGGAACTACAGTCTCCAACTTACCATAGAAGACTTACAGGTGGTTTGGTCAGAGTCTGATGAACAGAAATCTATTAGATGGCTCTTTAACCCAGCAAGAACACCTGCCACACCCCTGTTATTATCCAGCAGTTTAAAGAGATGAAAACAGAAATAAACCACGATTTCTAACACCAAAAGGACATGGCCAAGGCATGTGCTGTGTTACCTCTCATCTGATACCTTTAAATGGATAGGTGGGGTCTTTGTAAAGGTGGTTCACATTCTGCCACGAGTCAGTGGTCTTGTTGCAGAGAGAAGTGCGTGTGAATGTGCACAGAGCAGATTAGATGGTCACAAAATACATCCTATATCTGTGAAATATACCCACTAAATCTAACGTGCTCCAGGTCAAATATGGCTTCTGTATTTAGCCTCTCCACCTTTGATTCCCAAATTCCTCGTAACTGTTAACTTTCAAAAATCATCTAATCTATTAATTGATGCTCAGATCCCCCAGAAAATAAATTTTTAACCAATAGAATGAATTAAATTCAGCTTTTACTCTGCTTTGTGCCCCTAGTAGAGATAGAGAACTGGAGATTTTCTCACAAGTTACTGGAACAGCAAAGTTAAAAAAAAGTTCAGATTTCACAGCTTTGGAAACACACAGAAGTCCCTTTCCTTCTGCTCAAGACATATGTGAGCATCAGATGCTGCTTCCTGTGAGTCCATTTCCCACAGGATTCTGTCAAATGACAGACTGATCTCTGTGCTGCCCCTCAGGGACTGCACACACGTGTAGTAGGTAGAATAAGCTGGCGTGGTTTTCTTTTGATTCTGTCAGTTTGGGAATTTCACTTTTCAATTCCAATTGTCTTCTGAAAAGTAGATATAAATATAGCTGATTCTTTAGCTATTGGTTCTGCTGTTTATTTTCTCCTTTGAGATCTGTAGAGCCAGCTCTGCTCTGCCTTTTCAGTATCACAAATATGAACTGAAGTGGTAATGAGGATGCATCTGCAGGGCCAGATGTTGGCCTCAGCATCGGCTGTACCCAGCTCCTCTCCTCTCTGCCATTATATAACCTGAAATTATGATCTTTCAGAAGATGAAAATTGACAGGATATGTTATATATTATCTTCCTCTGGCATCTGTCCATCAGACAGTGCAAACAGTCTGACTTTAACCAGAAATGGTGTTTCCTGGTGAGAGAAAACAAACTTCTTGCTTATATTAGGAACATATTTGATCTGTGTTCAGGCAGAAAATGAGGGATTCTTAAATCCTGCCTTTACAGCCTGGAAGAATCCATCTTCCAAACCCTGTACTGTAAAAGTTCCTCTGTTTCTGAAAAGGCAAGAGGACAACACAGCGACTGCTTTACTGTTCCAGTATGGCCTGATAGAATCTAATGAAATAAATAAATTATATTTACAAATGAAATGTTCCAGAAGATGTGAAAGAGCAGACAATGAAGGCAGCAGGCCTTTGGATACGTACCTGGAAAAGAGAATGTCTCAGGCAGAAACCCTGCTTGAGAAATCCCTGGAGTGGTTCACAAGGAGAACGTGAGGCAAAACCAGCATCCCTCGGGAAAGACTTCCTTGCATAAAGCTTTGGAAGTCACATTTATCGAGCTAAAGGGCACTCTGAGATGTGATAACTCAGAATCACTGAAACTCGACACACTTCAAATGTTGTTAGTTACTACTTGGAATTTCAGCTGTTCGGCCAAATGGCCACATTCTGTGTTTGTACTAACCTAGGTCTGCAAGGCATTAACTCCAGAAGGGGATTTTTGGTTAAATTCTTCTACCATAATACAACTACCTCTGCAAATAGTTACTGTTTTTTCCAGCCCAAAGGAAATGCAAATTACTAAGCCATTTTTCAAAGTAATATAAAATTTATATAATTATATTTCTAGTTAGGGCAACACAATTATTTATTGTGCCAGCTCTGTAAACATTGATTTTGGGAAGTATTTTTGAATATCTCTGAAATAATATATTAAAACTACATAATATAATAATATAATTATATTATCTGCTTATCTCTGAAATATCCTGAAAAGCAGCATCTCATCTGGCCTGTCACCATGGTTTTAGCTGGTGTAATCTAAGGTAAAAGGCAATGTACTCTGCAAGTCACTTGTGTACTTTGGCAATTTTTTTATACTGCTGCTTTGTTTGTGTATTTCTTCAAGCCATCTACTCTAAATTAAAAATACAAGGAGTTCAAATACACTCCTGCATCTCTGTACTCTGTTTGGTACAATGATTTTCCAGAAAGCTTCTTATTTTCTAAACAGCAGTTATGAAGCTTTTGTTATACTTTTAATTAACTTCAGTTCCTAGGTCCATGTGCAATTCCAGCTGATTTTTATTCTCTCTGTTTCTGTAATATCCGGATGGCCACATCACACAAGAGAGCTCAAATGCAACATGTTCATAAACTAAGCCAGACCAAAGAAATATTATCAACCGATGAAAGCCTTGAAGGAAATTAAATGTGAGGCAAGAGAGTTTAAAATGTATAGCTTAGGGAGAAAGAGATGAGAAAGTGAGATATAAGTCTACAAAAATCAAAAGTGTGCCAGCACTGAAGCAAGAAGCAGCAGAGGCACAGGGGTACAGAACTAAGCATGTGCACCAAGTGACTTAGAGGAAGATGTAAACTGAATGCTAAGGAACTGCTGGGGTTTATTTACATATAGATCCCTGCAAGTCCAAACATAATCTCCATATAAAAGCACATTCTAAAATTGATTATAGCAGTTTTTTTGGTGAATATTCTGGAGTAAGTAGAGACCATAAAAGAAAACAATCGGTCTTCTTGACCTACTTGATCATTTGCCTTCTAATTCCTTTTCTCCAGCTACACATTATATTAGAAAAAATTAAAATTTACATGGAAGCACCTAAAATTTAAGAGGAATTGCTGTAATTACTGAAACAAATAACCATACCTAATATTAAAATTCTAGGTTTAAATTTATCCAGCTATACAAAGAGAAGGAAAGGCATGAGTAAAAATTATGAAATTTTATCTCTGCCTTATAGTTGTACCTTGTATTATATGTGTCTCTTGTGAAATGATCATTATAATGCAAAGGAAATTTTACCTGACCACCTTGTTTTTATCACCAGCAAGCCTATAATAATTTTGAGCAAGTTTGTTTTTGACCAGGTTGCATAAGGTTTTGACAAAGAGCACGTGGCCTGTGACTGCTGAGGAGTAATTACGATGTCAGCAAAACTGGCAGCATCACTTCAGCCACGTGAGAAACAAAAACACCCATGGGAATTGCTAAAAAAAATTGAATCATTAAAGAAAGCCACTTTTCCCAGGAACAGCTGTTATTATTTCAGAAAACAAAACTTGCTGAAGGGAACTGGAATCTTGCCAGATCTGGCACTTAAAAAGAAAGGAAAAAAAGAAGATAATAAAAGAAAAAAATTAGAGCATTTGAAGATTAAGCAACTGTGCAAAACGAGAAAACCTCCTTTGCAGCATCCTGAGGCAAGTACCAAAAAATGGGCCAATATTAGCATATGTATTCAGCACACTTCTGGAAGCAAGGACGTGTTTAGAAAGATTCATGTGTAATACCTGTCTTTTGTACTAACGAAAACACGAGACTGAAAAAAAAATGCAGAAAGGGTAACAGAGGACACCATTAAGCCGAGATGGAGCAGGCCAGCTGGACTGTTATGATTTAATTAAGGAGGGTTTGACTCAGTGGGATTCACACATGGGAGATTATTCCTATCAAATCTGACAGAATTTTTCACAGTGGTAACGTATCACAGAGGGAAGCTGTGGACATAAAACCAATTTGACACTGTACTGCACACTGTTAAATTAGAAAATTAATGATTAGGGTATGTGCAGCATGAAAAGCTTGCAAAAGGAAAGAGCTGACTTTGAAATCTAATACATGAACTAAAAGATACAGTGTAGACCACATTTTAATTCATTCAGCTTCATCGAATTACATGTATCAGCCTACTCCTAATATCTTTTGGTCAACTAACCATAGAGGCATAATACACCACTTCCAGCAAAACGTGAATTCCCATCTTCTACCTAAAAATGCATAAATTGTGTATTATCTGAACGTGACCAATTCTTTCTTTGATTCCAGTCTTGTCTTTTTGTCCTAGGAGCTCACTGTCAAGCACCTTTACCCAGAGCCAGTTTTCCTATAACTCACAGAGCCAAAGAATTATTGAGGTTAGAATGGACCCTCTGGAGATCATCACCACATCACACCCGCTCCCTCCACCCCCCAAATCCTGGGTAAGTTAGAGAAGGTTGCTCAGGTTCTCAGCCAACCAAGTTTTGAATACATCCAGGAATGGAGACCCTGCAAAATCTCTGGGTGACCAGTGGTCAACTACCATTAGAGCATGAAAGCTTTTTCTGTATGTATAGATCTGAATTTAATATATTTCCATTCCTCCCTACTGTCCTGTTGGGCAGTCTGTCTGTTTGCTTTACTCCCTCTTTACTACCCTCCCAGCTACTTGATTGATTTTCAATTCCCCCCTGATTCTTCTCTTCTCTAGGGTAAGCTCTACCAGCACTCCAAGCATCTCCTTTTAATGCTAACTGGTCTCCAGTAGAACTTCCTACCTCTAGCCACAATCCTTTAAGTCTGGCAGTTTACCTGGTTCTCAGTTCACGTCAGCATCCACTTACCTAGGCCATAATCCACCCATTTGTCTGTAGGAGTATTACAGGATTAAGCCCTGAAAGTCTTACTCAAGTCAGGGTAAACAAAATCCACCATTCTTCCCTCACCCAGTGCCCTAGCCATGTGATTGTAGAAAGACATCAGGCTGATCAAACCTGGTCTCCCGTTCATGAAACCAGGCTTAATACTCACAATCACTTTTTTGTCCTTCACGTGGTTCAAAATGGTTTACTGGGTTATTTGCACTGCATCCTCCCAGGGACTGAGGTGAATCTAATGAGCTCGGGTTCTCTAAATCCTCCTTCTTACCACCTTGCTCTTTGTCACCACCTCCCTCACCTCATTCAGCAGTGGGCCCTCAGTTTACTGTTCTTCCTCTTGCTGCCAGTATATGTTGCCTTTCCCACCCTTCATTGCATTCAACTCCAGCTGAGCTTTGGCCTTCTTACCCTATATTGCATGCATGTTGCACAGCTTCTCTGTATTCCTGTGGGGTCACTTGTCCCTTCCTTCACCTTCTGTATACTTATTCTTGATATTAGAGTTGAGCCAGGAGCTCCTTGATTATCCATGCAGGCTTTCTTCCACTCTCATCTGATTTTCTGATTCTTTAGCTTGGAGAAGGTAAAACTTTGAAATCTCCTGAACTCCTCCCCAGAACCATCTTCTGCATGGTTCTTATTTCAGCAGTTCCTGAACAAGCTCTGTTGAAACCTGGGAACCTTCTCTGGGGTTCAAAGGCTGCTTTCTGCCCAGTTTCCTCCTTCCAGAACCCTTACCTCCATTGCATGATCCCTAAATCTAAGGCTGACCCAACCTTCACTCTCCAGACCAGTTTTTCTTGTCTAAAAGCATCAGGTCCAGCAAAGAACTTCCTCTCCTTGATTCCTCAATCACCTGTATCAGGGAGTTACCATTAGTGCACTCCAGAAACTTCCTGCCTAGCTTGTGTCCCACTCTGTTGCTCTTTCAGCAAATATCACAGAATGGCTTGGTTTGGAAGGGACCATGGGACACCTTCCACTGGACCAGGTTACTCAGAGACCCATCCAGTCTGGTCTTGAACACTTCCAAGGACGAGGAGTCCACTGCCTCTCTGGGCAACATGTGCAGTATCTCACCCTCCTTATAGGAAAGAATTTCCTCCTAAAGTCTAATCTAAAGCTGGCCCTCTTTCAGTCAGCAAAAAGCCTTTCTTTAACCTCATAGTGCTGTTGTATGGTCCAGAGAGGAAATTAGTCAGCAGCTGTCCTTTATTTTTTCAAATGGTTACTGTGTCAGGGCTTAACAGGTGGGAGCACACCCTGTGTTCAGCTGAATGCAAGGTCCTAATTATTACCTAAAAGGCTGCTAATTTTCTTATGCAACCCCTGGTGGATTATATTAGCTGAGGCTGTTGTACTATCCAGAAAGTAGTTTCAGAGGAACTCCAAGTCATTGCTTGTTAAAAAAGTCAATGAATGCTCCTAAGCTCCCCACTTGGCTAAGAATGAAAAGTTTGGTGATTTTGGCTCTGAAATTGTACTTAGCTAAAGCTGAAGTTATTTGTGCAAGTCCACAATGTTTCTGGATAAAAGTTTAGGGTTGAAGGCAGTCACTCTAGATAATATCACAAAAATAACAAAGAATGGTAAAGTTAAAGAATGACTCATTTATTTTATCCAGTAATGTTTACAGCAATGTAATCTGTTACAAAGATCACTCTGAAACAGCCTAATATTTGGAAGGAAATTAAATGCAGGCTTTGACAGTTATCTGTTCTGAAGATCAGAGCTGGGGCCACACATATTGATTCTCTGTAATAACATTCCGAGTTCAGTTTGCAGGCTCCCAAAACTCTCAGTTTGGCAGCAAGAAAGCAACACATTTATCACTGTCAGGCTGATATTGTGGTTATTTCATAGACAAAAAAAAAAGATGATAGTAAGCTTCTTACCAATAAAATGTAATGACATATCTAAGTTAAGGAATGTCTGGAAAGTTGAGTCCTGTGTTTTCATATACATTGTAATATATTTTATAACCCACACTCTCGTGTGGCATTTAGTTACACCCTTCACAGGGTACGTGTGTGAAAGCTGCATCACATCCCTGCATCATGGAATCCCCTCAGGTGGAAGGGATTGTCAGGGTTTGAGACAAATTTGGAGGAAAATATCCTCTGATAGAAGGCAGGTTACAACCGCCCCTCCCCCACCAGGTTCGGGAAAGAAATATTCCTCGGAGGAATGTGAAAAGGGAGGAAAA
>VWZW01002442.1:29154-46392 GCA_013397115.1 Edolisoma coerulescens
AGAAAAGCACAGGGTTCATGTCTGGACATAGAGCCTGTCGATAGGGGATACACATCATAAAGTCACCCCAAGACAGGGATGCACAAGGATCATTGAAGTCCAGCTCCTGTCCCTGCACAGACACCCCAACAACCTCACCCTGTGCCTCAGAGCGTTGTCCAAATGCTCCTGGAGCTCTGGCAGCCTTGAGACTGTGACCATTCCCTGGGGAGCCTGGTCAGTGCCTGACCACTCTGTGGGGGAAGAACCTCTTCCTAATATCCAGTCTAAACCTCCCCTGACACAGCTCCAGCCATTGCCTTGGGTCTGTCCCAGGTTGCAGAGAGCAGAGATTGGAGCTGTCTCTCATGAGAAAGTTGCAGACCCTGGTGAGGTCTGACTTCAGTCTCCTCTTCTCCAGCTGAACATGCCAAGTGCCCTGAGCTGCAGCTCCTCTGGCTTCCCCTTTAGGCCCTTCACCATCTTCGTACCCCACATAATAGTTTTATAGGTCTCTAATAACTTTAGCTCTCTCCGCTACTGTGGCACCCAAAACTGCCCCCAGGACTCGAGGTACAACCTGCACAAAGTGCAGCTCCTGAAACCCAGTGTCAGTGTTCTTCCTCAGGGAAGGAGATGCACAAATTCTCTTTCTGGAGTGATTTGCAAACGGAGGGAGAAAGCCAGAGGAGGAATGCTTCCATGCCACCACGTTGTGGAGCACTTCTATACCACAAATGCCTCCAGCTGGTGATTACTTCTTCAGTATTTATGCAGATGGCAGTACAGCTATTGCCCAACAGACCTGAAGAGGGGATTTTGAGGTACTGAGTGAAGGTCAAAAAGCAAATCCCACAACTGATTGGTGCTGAAGATACTAAACTGTCCATGTTTTCCTCTATGGCTACCACAGACCATATTAACCAGCCCATCTGGGGGGAACCAGTCAGTCACAGTTATTTTCAGTCTCAAAACACAAGTTCTTAGTTCTGAAAGGACCTGGGGATTGGGAAGGGGATACATTGCACATAGGCTGTTAGTATAAGGCAACTAGATTTTAAAATTGTTATTCTTATTTTTCTGCAGGCCTAATCCCTAAGGAAAACTTCATCTTGTGTGTGGATATTTCAGTACCTCTCAGTTCTGCTGGTACATCATCATCTATGAGCACTGTTAAAAACATAGGAGTCTGCTCCCCACAGTATCTCACCGTAGCATTTGTTGTTCTCACAACTTCCTGGAGTGTGGACTCTGGAATAGTTTTGTCAAGCCAGGCCAAGTCTCCCCTAGGGACCTACCTCAGGCTTGTTGTTAGGAATGCCAAGAGCCAGCACTGCCCCATCCCAAAGCTGTACCACTCATTCTCTACTCAGAAGTAAACAGCTCCTTAAAACCTTGCTGTTTCTGGGTCCTCCCCGTTACTGTTCTTCTCGGCACCTGCATTGTGACATACACCATGGAGTCAAAAGGCTGTGAAAAACTGCATTTTGGACTCTGGCCACAACATCTCTCCTTGATTAGCCTCTCTTTTTCCTCAAATCTCATTCACTTGATACCCCCCGTAGTGGTCTCTACCACAGCCAGCACCCAAAATAACATCAGGGAAAACTTCCCAGTTGTCCAAAATGTCTTGATGTCTCAGTTGGCCCCTTGTAACATTTCTATAACCACTTCCTTATTTCCCTCTACTTAGAGAACCTTGTGTGCCCTTGTCTATGTGTCTGAAGAGTACCTGCCTTTCTTACAGCTACTTACTTAGGCACAGAGACCGAGTTTGTGCTGGCTGGTGCCCCAGAAAGCAGACAAGGACAACCCAAAGGTAGGCTTCAGTGAGTTGAAATTAAGATTCAACTCTTTCTGCTCTTAAACATAACTGAACTACGGTGAAGCATCAAAATGAAGGGGGATGGAGACTTCTTTAAGTGAGAACAAAATGCCCTTGAGCAACAAAACGATGCAGAGTGAAGGAAGCATGAGCAGAACGGAATGATTCACACATGAGAGACGCTGGGAACTGTGCAGCAAAAGGTGCTTATTGTGCACAGGAGCATCCAATTACACGGGCACCAGTGGGCTTGGCTTACCCCACTGTGCTGTCACCCTGCATTACACAGAACCTAAGTGACAGGAAATGTATAGGGAAATCCCAGACCGCCCTGGCACAGAAAGATGGCACACAGAGGAGGGGCTTGCATCATGAGAGGTGGCTACCCAGTAAGTTTTTGGTTCTTTACACAGATACACAACTTTAAATACCTCTGCTGGTAACGATGCTGATCAGGCTCTTGACAAAGTGGTAAATCAAGTACAGCTTCTTCAAGGGTTAAACTCCTTAAAATCTCTATGGTTTAGCAAGACAGCTTTGAAAAAGCCTGTGTGAGTTAAGCTTGCACTGTGTATAATCCATCTCAATTCCCATGCTTGCTATAGTGAGCAACATCTATTTTGGGAGAAGATAAACAAGTTTCTATTACCTCTTACTGCTCTTTCCCGTCATCTGGTTGTTTGCCTGTCATCCACATTTTCAGTCTCCACTTGGAACCCCCTCCTGCCATATCACTGAGGTTACTGCCCAGTTTTCTCTGTTCCTCTTCCATCCAAAAGGGATTTGTTTCCGTAAGCAAGAGTTGGGGTCTACTCAACAAACTTCTGCGTTAGCTCATGATGTTTAGCAACTCTGCAAGAATTTGTCTTTTGTTAACATGATCTGTCTGCTTTCCAGATTAATTTTGTTCTTCAAATCTGGTCCACTCTTTACTAAAGAAAACTGTGTCTCTTTCCACACTTACTTCTCAACCTGCAGTCTGTCTGTTAACTGTCTGCTAATATTCCTCTCTTCCTCTTCTTCCAGAAAACCTTTGTGAATCCTCGTGCCTGGCCTCATCTTCCTTTTCTCCAGTACACTTCCTTTTTTTCTCTTTTGTTGACCATGTAGGTCAACAGTCCTTTTAATGACCTTTTCCTCCAACTCTAACTTCTTCCTTCTCCTCTCTTCAAACTGAAGGTTAAATTTTTTGTACTTGAATTTGCAGATAGATTTCAAGAAGCGACCTGGTTACATCCTAGAAATGGTGTGGATTAAATCACCACAATACTCTGAAACAATTTGCTCTGAAAAAAGCCCCAAAAAACCAAACCCAGTGTTTAAATGATGGTTTCTGTCAATCTGGGATGACATTGCATGCATACTCGTACAGGGATCTGTCATGCATCCAATTCTACAAAATTATTTTACTAGCACCTTAGAGGCTACTGTCATGCACACAAAATCTTGGCTGATGCCAAACTAGGACATGGAAACAGGGAAGCTTTTCGGAATTCAAAAGAACCTTGTCAATTTGGGAGGGAGAGTTTGAAATAAGACAAAATTTCATAATGACACATTCAAAGAGGTACAGTCAGGAAGGGCAGAGCAAATAGAGCAAAATGAGGAATTAAATGAGTGAGCAGTACTGCAGAAAATATCTGGGGTTATAGCGGTTCACAGGCCATAAGATGACACTTTCAAAAAACCAGAAAATCTCATTCTGGAGTATATTATCAGAAGTGTTGTGTGTAAGACAAGGGAGGTAATTATTCTGCTCTACTTGTTACTAGTGAGAGCTTGGTTCCTGCTGTGAGAACTGCATTTAAAGAAGACAGAACATAAAGAATATCCAACAGAGAGCAAGAAAGATAAGTTTTTTTCCAAAATCGCAGTCCTGAAGATTTGTTTAGTTGATAAATAAGGAGATTGGGAAAAGGTGAGAAGAGTCTTCCAGTTTATCAAAGGCTATTACAAAAAACCCCAGTGATCAATTGTTCTCTGTGTCCTCTGGAAGAGGGCAAGAAGTAATCTGCTTGATTTGCAGCAAAGAGGATTTACATTACACACCAGAAACTCTTGCCACTCTAAGGATAGTTAAGCTCTGGAAGAGGCCAACTGGAGAGTTAGTAGCAAAAGAACAATTTTGACTGGTGTGTCAGATACAGGACCTTCATGGATTTAAAGTTTCAAGTGAGGTACAAAATATTTGGTCATCTCTTGCATCTTCACTGTCATTTTACCACTACATCTACACATACCTATATTATGCCACTGGACCAGGCTGTGCCTCTGACCTCACACTGATCAGCATTTTCATTGCAGAGTTAGCAGGAATTCCTGTGAGAGGCTTGCTGAAGTGTTCACTAAATTAGATCAAGATGTATTCCAACCATCTTTAACATAATTTGTTATTTACACAGATGCTGACAAGGTTCATTAGGAGCACTATTTGATGACAGCATTTCATTATGAACCAGAACAGAATACAAAAGTAAATTATTACAGGACAGACCCTGCTAGAGCAGCCTGTGACTGTCAGCAGGTTGCTCCAGGATTTCTGACACTGCACGTCACTAATTTCCAAAATTCTTTTGTTAAGTAATACCCACAGAGCACATCATACCTGTATTTTGAAGTGGGATATTTTCACATTTGAAAATGTCAAGATATTGCTTTTTATGCATAAAGCTTAGTTGTTTGTGTCTTTTCCTTGGAAATCCTCTTTCCCCCACGTGACACTGAGTGAATTCTGAGTTCCTGAGCTGCTTTGACACACAACAACCTCTTCAAATGGCAGAAACCCATTAGCCTGATATTTTCTTTTGGTGACCTGCATGTTGAATTCACCTCCTTCCTAGACATGACAAGACACAATGTTAATCTCTGAACATAAAATGTGGTTAGTGGGTTTTAAAGCTCCTAAAGCTTAGGAGCTTTAGATTTGCAGAGGAACAAGGTATTTTTAAGTACAGAAAGTTTGCTGGAATTTTACATTTCACAAACTTATAAAACTGTCCAGTGGTCCAAGGTAAGTGCTTTGAGTAAATTAAATTAAATAAACAGATAAATAATCTGCTTATACTGAGATGTGATCATGACTTTGCATTTTTAAATTTTCATGATCTTTCACTTGTCTATTTCTGGGACTTTTATTGTTTCATGCCAATAAGAACCTGAGTTGTTAGAATTTCAAAATATATTACATGTTTTCTTTCTGAAGGATCAATAATTGCTTGAACAACTCTTTTCAAATCCCCAGTTCTCACTTCTGTGCATTATTTTAACAGGCAAGCAGTGATGCACACTGCAAGGTGAGAGACCTGTACTTCCAATGAACGCATGATCCAGCAACCAAAAGACAAAAGCTGGGAGATAATAGGCAAGAAATAACATCCACCAATTATTATTATTACACCAGGATAGAGATGCAAGAAAATATTGTTAATGCAGACTTAAGACAGCTACTTATCATAAAACAGATCTATCAGGAAAAAAAACCCCAACAAAACCCAAATCCCAAGAATTACAAAGTGAAGCAACCTGAACCAAAGGTGCATAAAACATTCTAGAACAGCGGGCTGGCCCAAACATAAGCCAGTTAAATGGCTGCAGCAGTTAATGGCTGAGAAGCTCACAATTTTATCTATCTCCATTGTTTTAAGCTTGTGAGAAGTCTATCCCTTCAGGTGCTCTCAAAGACCTCAGTAGGAGCAAAGTAAATAAAAATGCTTTTCCCCCTTCTACTGTAACAAAACAAAAATAAAACAACAACAGCAGAAAACCCCCCAAACGGAAAAAAAAACCCAAACCCAGTAACAAAAACAACAAGAAGAGAAAAGCAAGAAACCCCTTAAACAGTTTTGTGCTTTCCTCTGGGCCTGGGTAGGGAAGGATCCTTGTAAATGCTGGAATAGCCAGGCAGCCAGCTGCCAGTCTCTTTATTGCATCAAGGAACAGCCACTTTGTTCCAATCCAAAAGTTTTCCACTTTCACCTAGTACTTAAAGTTATTAATTCAGAGAAAACTAGCAGCATCTCAGGAATAAGACTGGGACAGGTTGGGATGTGTTGTCTTCACTCTCACATAATCACAGAGCCAAGTTCCAGTGTGTTTGCATGATAAGAGCAGAAGAACATGCCAAGATCTGCACAGGCCACAGTGGATCTTCCTCAGGAGTCCTGGAAAGGCAGACTGGGACACTCTGCTCCAGGAGCTGGAATTGCTCAGAGAATCCCAAGGCACACTAATAGCCTGGTGACAGAGAAGAAAAGAGAAGGGGACAGAAAATATTCTACAGCATTTTTTGTCTTTCACTGCCTGTACCTTCATGTCATGCTAACCATAATTTAGATTTAAAGCCAACGGAGGCACCTTGAACCATGTTCCAAATTTGTCCAGCAGGTTAGGGAGATGGTGATGGTGCTGGAATGCATGCAAAAGGAACATAACTTTTTTTTTTCCATTGAGTCAGCAACACACAGCCGGTGTAAACCACTTGTGTTTGTTCCATGCCTTTAATCTGTCTGCAATCTGTAGAAGAATACATCCCCAGAGTCTTTACTAGACCTTGAATTTGAGCAGCTGTCACTTTAAATTTATTTCTTCCTCTGTCTGGGAGCTATTTTAGTGCAAATGCAAGCACACGTGCTCTGAGCAAGGCTCCCAAGAGCAGCCACCATGACAGGTACACTCCTGCATATCTGTGCTATCTTCTTTCAACAGGCTTGAATCTCGTGGCAAATATTTTTCCTTTTAGTGTATTTTTTGGCCAGTTGTAGTGGTTCTTTTCCCCACTGCTTCCCAAATCATCTTCTATGGCACGAGGCCTTGGGTACAGCAGCTTAGCAGAATTTAGGGTGGTATTGGGCTCCCAGCAGCCAAAAGATCCTGGGGAAGGAGTGGCACAAGGACCTGTTCTAGGGATCAGACCTATTACAGGTCTTCTCCACTACAATGTTTTGTGTCTGCATCTCTTGAAGTCCAGCCTTTTCAGTCAGTAATTGCTTTTCAATCACGAGAAAAGGAAATCTTGGATTCAGGAGTCACACTGCCTCATTTCTGGCTTTTTCATTGTTCCCTGAATCCCTATAACCAATTCTCCAGCTCTGCCTCTTTCTCTGCCTATTTGTCCTATATTATGAGATAGTGACCTCTAGGAGAGCCTGGATTTCATTCCATTTGTCATCCTCTCCCTTTACCCCATATAAATTGCGTTGTCATCATCCCTTGCACCCCAGAATAATTCTAGTTTTAGAATTAGGAGGCCAAAGAAACAAGGGAAGCTTTAAACTCCAAAAATCAACCCCACTTGATTTGTCTGATATTAACAATAACCTGTTAATCTTTTCATCAACCTAGAAACCTGCATTCCTCCCACATTCAAACAATACTCTGATGGGATTCAAACTGGGGAGCAGAGCAGGGTGTGGCAAGGCTTAGGGAGAAGGGAGACTGGGAAGAGTTTAACTAGGGCAAAAAAACCCCAAAACTCATTTTATTCACTCAGGACTTATTAATGACTAATCAATATCTGCTTGACTCCAAAACTGGACTGCTTGAAGAAGATTAGAAGTAACAAAAAGTAATTTTCCTGGGCTTTCTTGCTCTGTCTTAATCAATGTTTTAGTAGCTTTCCCCTGGGAAGACAGAAGAGGAACCTCTGGCTAGACAAGCTTCCAGGAGCAGACATCCCTAATAGCCAAAGAGTGAGATTCCCCTGTCAAAATGGAGATGTTTGTGGTGCAGACTGTCACCTTGGAGCTCATTGTTTGGGCTCTCTTGACAGAGACAGAAATAGGCCTTTCAAGGGTCACCTCATCTCACTCGGAGATAGGACAAATGACTAGAATTTCAGAAGAGTTTATTTCCCTCCACTGGATATGAAAGGAGACGTAAAGATTAGATCAGATGCAGATATCTGTGATGCAGACTTCTCAGATTAGGTGAGATGAGTCTCACTAGGCTTTGTAAATCTTGCCCACACACTTCCCATTTCTCCTACGAAACATGAAATATATAAACACTAGATATAATATTAAACATTAGGTATTTTATTCCTTCACTACTGAGAATAAAATTCCTTAGTAGATCCCTTACCATGCTGCAACTGACTACAGCTGTACTACTATGGGTAAAGGAGACTGCTGTCATAGGAACATTTAGAAGCCAGATAAACAAAGGCAGCTTTAAACTCTAAAAATCAACTCCAACTGACTTGTTAGATATTAACAACATATGCAATGAATGTTTGTTGGTGCTTACTATTAATAACCATCACCACATAGTCACATAGATTATTTTAACAACATTATTCTAACTTAGCTGTAAGTGGTCAGTGCCATGGAAAGGGTGTCCTGCAGGCAGGGCCAAGAGCCCCAGTCCTTGATGGTCTCAGTCCATGAGGTGAAGATGATCAGTTTTGTGAAATAATTTCCCCTTTCTTAACAACTCTCAAATTCAATGTTTTCTCCTTTTATAAGTGTTTCATTTTCTCGACAGTTCTAAGCCATTCACTTGTTCACTGCAGCATGCTCAGAGTGTTACTTCCCCGGGCTACTAAATGTGTCCAGGCCTGTGACTTGTTTCTTGGTTGGTGCTAGCATTTATGTGGGTTTTTTTCCTTTTTAATCTCTTGCTAGGCTGCTGCACTTGCTGCCCCCACCACCACCTCACAGCAAAAGCAGGCCTTTCCCAGTTTTTCAGGCTGTGTTTAATCACTAGTGTCTGATCAGCAATGATCAGTTTATTGCTGGGGGCTCTGCTTCAACGTGTGCCCATGTTTTCAAGGCCTTCACTGCTATCCTATGTTTAAATTGTGTTTATAGCTGAAGACCCCAGCTCAAGTTCACACCAGGTTTTTGTAGGAAGCTGCTGACACATCTAACAGGCAGGGATTGGAGTCTGGCACAGTCCATGTAAAGCCTGTGACCTGTTCCCAGCAATGCCATTATTCTTTTACTGGGACACCAGGTGCAAAAATGCTTATACACTGTTTGATAGTTGTGCAATATGAATGTCCTCATGTTTGAATTCAAACCAAAGTGGTATTAATTGCATCCTGCCTATGGAGTTCCTACTTCCAGGGGTGCAATAGGTTTCCAATTTGGCTACAGAATTTTCTGAAAGCCTCATCTTCTCCAGAAAGAGCTATCAGTCTCAAGTGCCTTGTCCAAAAATGCAAGTACTCATTACACTAATGAAGAAACTGTAGCCTTATTTACAATTTAAAAAACTTCATTCTTCAAGCTGCTCTGTTTGAATCAGTGGCTTACTCCACTTGTTTTTCAGTGAGACTTCTATGTTTGCTTTAAAAATGAGAATAAGAAGTTCAGTGGTGGTTAAACAAGACTGTTGCAGAAAAGAAGAAAGAGCTTCTGGAAAGTCTGCTAAGTCTTCAACAGCATAATTCCATATTTATGATTTGGAGTAAAATTATTTATGACAGTTTGCAGCACTGGGGACTAAGAAAACATGGATAACATTTCACATATTTGAAAACAAGGGATTTTCTTTTAGACTGAGTATTCAAAAACAGCAAAAATTTTCTTACCTGGTACCGTTCAGAATAAAAAGAGTTCAAAAGCCAGCATTTAGACCAACATTCAGCTATGTGGGGTCCCATCTCAGAACTGCCCTCCTAAAAATTTTCACAGGGAAAGAAAACAACTGAATTCTTGAAGGAAATAACTTCTGCATAATAAGGATCATAACTAACTCTAAATACTACTTGATTTTTTTCTGCATTAGAGAGCTGGTGCTTTATTGGTAACAGCTCCCTGAGTAATCACTGGGCAAAAGCGAATTAGGATAAAAAGGCATAAAGAACAGAAAAGGCCAGCTCTCCTAACAAGTGAGAGAGCATCTCCTCCAATGCAACAAGGAAACTGTAAATACTTTTCCAGCTGTAAGGACATGGTTTCATCAGGCCACACTCAGTCTTCTGCACTTCTTAAACAGACAACCACCAAAAATTACCAGTTCTGGACAACTTCTCCAAGAACCATTTCTTGCAGGATCTGGTGTGGTCACTGCCCACAGCAGGCACGTCCGAAGAACAGACGCTTGGTTATTAACATTGCTCGGGTGGAAAAGGAAGAGTGGCTGCTGATACCTTGAGTCTACATGAGCCTTTTCTTACCCATATTCACAGTAAGCCACGATAATCTTATATTAGCAGGGGAAAAGAGCGGTCACAGCGACCTTGCTGCATTTGAGGAAGAAGCCCAGCTATGCAGCTGTAGCAGAAAATGTCTTGTACTGACAGAGAAAAGAAGTGGATGTAATAATGCACTTTTTCCAAAACATGCCAGCAAAGACAAACTTGCCCCCAGCTTTTATCGTGGCATGTTACATTTCATTACTGTTAAAAACTAGAGGTTGATGAAAGACCTTGTGCCATTTGCCCACTGCATGATCAAATTCCTATTTTGTTTCTGTTATTTCATGCTTGTCCTTGTCACACAGAAGATGAACTTGACAGCGTGTCTCCATTTTGAGGGGGTGTCCTAAGTTGCCAGTCAGCCAGAGAAATGTGAACTGCCACATCTCAAAGAGCTGAAAATGGTGAAATGAAACATTCATAGTTCAAAAATCAATGCCTTTAACTCTTCCACTTTCACAGAAAAGCTCCCTTACCTCTAAATCTCTCCCACATTTTTTTTCATGTGCCAAAAGCTCCAATTCCTTCTTAATAATTTTTGACATGTTCTCTGAGACTATTTTCTGAGAATAGGACAATCAGGGCTCTAGAGAAAAAAAGAGAAAGTGTGTCATGTATGCAATTTCATAATAAAGGAAACAGTTCAGAAGAACTGTACTGATTCTGTGAGCAATTGCAAATGAAATCACTGCAAAATTTCTAGTGTTTTGCACCAGGGAACTGTGGAATGAGATACTCGAAAGTAGGATTTAGGACTCTGTTTGCAGCAACATGTACATGGCCTTGACAATTAGATTTGTGACATTTCCTTACCCTACACTAAAACGCAGTTGGCAGTGGCATTATTTTGATTATTACACTTCACTGTGGCCCGAGTAAAAGATTTCATTAGAGTCCAAGCTTCAGTACACCCCACTGTTAATAAAATGGTGACTGTTTATGAGATAAGAAACAGGCCCTGAGAAGCTGTGAGAACATTGAAGGGAATGAGAAATTGCTAGATAAGTATCTGCCAAAAATGGCTGTAAGAAATGAGAACATTTCTAGACAGGTTTCTTCTGTGCTGTGCGTGGATTTTCAGTAGTGATTGCTATTTTATCAAAGTATTGGCCCAAAGGCTTCACCTAAAATGGTTGTTCTTCTTTGTTAAGTATAAAATAGACCTTGGCTGTGATGAGAGTTAAAACAGATAAAATACTGCAAAGTACAACAAGTGATCATCTCTTTACATGCATTTGTATTTTTGCCTGTGTAAGAGAACCTGGAGCTGATGGCAGGTGAGATAAATACGTGAGAGGTGAGGACAGGCTGAGAAAGTTGGGGCTATTCAGCCTGGAGAAGAGAAAGATGCATGCAAACCTTACAGCAGCCATCCAGCGTCAGAAGTGGCCTCCAAAGAAGCCAGAGAGGGTCTCTTCATCAGGGCCTGACAAAAAATAGTGGGTTCAAATTGAAAGTGGGGAAATTAAGGTTCGATATATGGAAGAAGTTCCTCCCTGTGAGGGTGGTGAGGCCCTGCACAGGTTGCCCAGAGAAGCTGTGGCTGCCCCATCCCTGGCAGTGTCTGAGGCCAGGATGGACAGGGCTTGGAGCACCCTGGGGTAGTGGAAGATGTCCCTGCCCATGGCAGGGGGTGTGGAACTGGATGGTCTTTAAGGTCCCTTCTAACTCAAACCATTCTGTGATTCTGTTCCATGATTCTTTATCTTCATTCAAGAACAATACAAGAATTGGCACAGGTCCCTTCAGTGACTGACTTTTTAACACCTCTTGGAACTCAGGAGAGAGACCTGCGAAAGAGGCTGAGCCACTTTGCTAAATTAGTGGGCAAAGGGCCTGAAAGTTGTGTCAGGAAAAAAAATAAGACAAGACTGGCATGGTAAGTAAACAGTGAAAAGCAAAACCATGGTTTTATGAAAAATGGGTCTTGTCAAATAAGTGCAATACAGTTTTTAATTACTCATTGGCCTGATTTATATAGAAAAGTGTGTTAACAAAAAACCCAATCAATTTCCGTGCCTCAGTTTTCCACAACAGTGATGATATATAATAAAGCTGTAATCAAAGAACCATTGAATATCCTGAGTTGGATGGCAGCTACAAGGGTCATTCAAAGATTCTGGTGACAAAATGTCTTACAACAGATAGAATGTGACCAGTGTGAATCTTTGGGATCTTCTGTACGTCCTCAGGTGATTTCTTCTTCACCAAATGCTGCTAAATGAATAATGTATAAGAAGATACAAAATTATTTAAGGAAAAACATGCAGATGGCACATACTATCAGAAATGAGACACTTAGGTCAATCACACAGACTAAGCTCAACTGGTTTGGGAGGTGGAGAGCAACCGAGACACGTCTACTTTACGACATCCAAAGGCATCATCTTATATGATCAAGAATGTAGGTCATGTGTCTGACTAGAGGAATCATATCCAGAACAGCCATGTATTGAAAAGGGCTGTGGACGAGTCAGAGAATGAGTCTGAGGGAGCTTATGCTGAGCATGTCAGCTGGGATTGTCCTGGATGTGTAAGTGTCGCTGGGGAAGGATTGGGTTGGTGGAGTTTGGGGACGTTTGACTTGTTGTTTTGTGTCGGCCATTGGCCACTCAAATTTACAAACAGCTAAAAAACCATGAGCCATCTGTTGCCAGGATGGAGGGACATGGCATTTCAAAGCATTTTAATGAGTTTTCTGGAACAGAACTTGGGGTAGGTGGGTGGGTAGGAGAGCAGAAGAGAAGCCGACATGATGGGCTTAGACAGGAAGTGTTTGGACAGTTTTGTCATTTTAAATGTGTGTCTAGACATGGGCAGAAATCCAGTCTTGCTGAATATGCCCTGTTCTGCCCTTTAGGGGAGCTGGAGCAGGGGAGGAGAGGAAGTACGTAGAAAATACAGGAAGATGTAGTTTCCTCCACACATTTAAAAAAGGCCACAGGACTTGTGGTTGAGCTGACTTACCAGAGCAGAGGAAACGACCTCACCCAGCTGCACAGGCATGGAGAAACTTGGGATCTATCAGGATGGGATGAACCAAATCATTATTTGCCCTGTGGTGAGCATCAGGTCATCTATCCCATTTGCCACCATAATGTCACCATTGATTAGCTGCATGTATGGATTTTGAAGCCAGCCCTGTGCCTTTACACGGAGCAGGTACCAGCAGCCCAAAGCCCACTGGCACCTACAGCCAGCAGTGCAGACAGGTATGGTGGAGTGTGCACGTCCTCACACACCGAGGTCAGGGAGCACGGACAAGTGCCCCTGGGGTTAAAGAGATTTTAGTACAAACCTCTGCGTAGGGGAAGGACAAGACTTTGTCTAACATAAATTACCCCGTGGGGTGTGCAGCCCCCCTGTAAGTGCTCATTGCACAGTGTAACATCTGGGCTGCACACACACCTGCAGTTTGCCTGTGACCTATTTATTACCTCTCACAGCTGCACAGCTCTGGCAGACACGGCGGCAGCAGCGCTTCACTACAAAGCTCACTGGCTGTAGGGGTCCTGCTCTGGAAGTTAATCAATGCAGAACTAACAGCACCATCAATATTGATCAGGCTGTGAAGGCTTTGGCATTACAGCACTGCAATATCCTGTTACTTCCAGGCTGCTCTGCAGGAACCTGTGTGCATATTAATGAACGACCCTACAGGGCTTGACAGGCTCACAGGGGGGGCCCAGCAGGGCACAATAAGGGCCTAAGAGAAGATGCTTCACAGGAATTTTAATTTTTTCTTAGATACTGAAAAAAGGGAGCAATATAACTGACAGGTCAGCAGTTCCTGCCATGAGCCCAACAGCATATTTGACAGCTTTAAAGATGATATGGGCTGTGCATTTGTGAAAGCCTGCTTGACCCAGGGGGCCATTAGCGAGCTCTGTAAGCAGACTAGCCACTCCCTGTGACTAAAAGTAAGTGCATTTAGTGACCTGGGCTGACCTGTCACACTTTGAATCTCTGCTACCTTCTAATGTTGTAAAAGAGTTCAGTCACATAACACTCTTAGCACTTTCTAGCTAATAAATATCTCTTTGCTTGTGCTTCTGGTCGGAATCTGACTAAATGTGGCCAGCTGAGACTTACCCTTGTGTGTGTGAAGGGAGCCTGAGGAGAAAATAAAACTGGTGTCACCTTTTTGTGTCATTTGTTCCTTGAGAACAGAAGGAGATACTTGTGCCTGCTGTTTTCAGTGCAGTCACCCTTCAGGGTGAGATGCAGCTCATCTTCAGGATTACATTTATACTGTGACTGCACTGAAGTAGATTAACAAGAGATTGTTACACGTGCCTTTGGAAAGATTAAGGTAGCTTTGTGATGCTTGGTGGCTGCTTTTATCTCTGCAAAGAACTTTCTGAGTCTACAAGTAGCTGGACTAACTCAATTTACACACCCTTGGGGTTAGGCAGATCCTCTTTATTGTGTAAACACCCATCAGGAGCTTTGTGGATCATTTTCTCAAATGTCAGTACCTAAGAGTTGCATAATCCCCTTTTAAGCATGTAAGAAGACAAGCAGATTCTAGGCTAGATTTTTCATTATTTTGGGCTTGTCCCTTACCTAGCATACCCTTCAGGAAACCTACACTGAAGGTGAAAGGTTGTGGATGCTGAAATCTGGGTTGCAGAAAGATTTTCCAGCTTTCTGCCACTGTCTGTGAGAAAGTCTTTGCTTTCTCACAGACACTGGCTGAAAACAGTTAGAAGTTTCTGTAAACTAATCCCTTTATCTTGCAGGTTGTTTTGCAGTATTGTTATGGTTCTAACTAGAAAATATTTAGAAATGAGTGTCTTAGAATTTGGCCAATCCCCTCAAGGGGTGGATGGCCGAAGGACCAATTACCTTATGCCATTTAACATGCTTTTGCAAACTAACATATACAAGCCTTTAGAAAATTATTAAAGTGCTTCCTTTTGTCCCTGAGCCTCGGACTTCACGTATTTCTTCTCTCGCCGTCCCCGGCACAACAGCAACAAAAGGTGAGAGCAAGTTCAGCAAAGTTAAGCCCCTTAACCTGTCACCATGTGGCCCCGGTGTGGGATGAAACTGCTCACATTTGGGGTTCACAGCATCTGGGAAGAGCCAGGTTGAAAAAGCTGCTCCAGGTCTGGGTCTTGAGCCTCTTCTGCCAGCCCATGGAACAAGGTCCTGGATCCTCATGGAGCCTAAGGCTGTTTGCACCATAGCTGATGAGGAGGAAGTTGGACATCAGTCAGTAAAGGCTTTAACAGTGTCCATAATTTGGGGGTAGGAGTGGGAATGTATGGAAGGCCTTAAGTCCTCGTGCACAGAGTTGATTTGATTTGTAATTGCTTAGCACACCACTCCACACCTGAGACACGTCAGGTGGGATTCTTTAAACACAGGCAGAAGAAAGTTCTTCAAGGTAGGGAGTGATTCATGCCTCCTTCGATGAGGGCTAAGATGCACTAGGGCCTTAGTTATGATATTTTCAGTCTAGCTTCCCCCAGAACTGCACACATTGCTCCCACTGAGGCTGCACTGAGTAGAATTTGAACCACAGAAAAGCTGAAGGATTTATCTAACAGAAAACTATTGCAGGATTAGAAGTCTAGGCTGGCTGTGATTTATGTGTTTTAACAATTACTATGTCAGGCTTGTTGTGCAGCACCATTCCTGTAATTAATGGGCAAGGACTTCCTAATTCTCCTCAGTGCAGCTCAAGTGGTGCCAAGACACTTGAAGTGTCCATAAAATATTGCCAAAGGAGCTGGAATGGGGCTTCTAGGGCCTGCTCTAATGTTGTCCCATCTCTGTGCTGAAGCCTGAAATCACATGTAATGCCCTGGCATTGATGCACTCCCCACCACCGAGCTCCCAGGGAGCCCTTCAGGGTCTCACATTTGGTAGGAGGTTCAGGTGTGACTCCTGCTAGGATGGCACATCAGTGACACGGTCACCCTTCACCTGACATTGTGCCCCACAGGTGTGCCCAACACCCCATTTATGTGCCTGTTGCCTGGAGGATAACATTTCCCACCTGGCAGCATAAATGGGGTTCTCTCTCCAGGACATGTCCCACTTCCCACATGTCCCCCCACCACAATGAAGGAACTGAGGAGTGGGAATGACAACAGACTTAGGGCTGCTCTATTTGGTACGAAGGCCAGCTTAGTACCTCTGACTCTGCCAGAGCCCTGGTTTTAAAATCCAGTTTTCAAGCCTAGCACATCTGTTTTGTAATATGCTTCAGACATCAGTTCTTAAATGTGGATGAGTCACTTGTTGTCTTTTTGCAGACAACAGTGACATAGCTCTGGGCACCACTGGCAGGCAAACATTTTTAGTATTGTCAAGCTGTGTGGCGTTCTGAGAGATGTTTACTTCACCACATCTCTGTCATCTTTTGATGTTAATACTTGTGTCAGAGTGATTTCATGGAGGCCGTCCTGGGATATGAAAAGGAATCCATGGTGCAGTGTAAGATATGCTCTTCTCCCCACGTGCCAGAGATAACTCGGTGGTACTTCATGCTGAAGGATTTCATTCATTAGTTCTCTAAGCCAGCCTAAGGCACCTGAACTACAAATATTCTAGAAGTAGGTGCCTAATGTCAGCATAGTAGAACCACTTTGAAAAACCAGATTTTCATGATACCTAAGCAGTATTATCACTGACAGTGGGTATTGAAGTGTTCTGTACAACAACATAACCATGTCCCAGATTTTTATATATAGAATCATAGAATGGTTTGGGTTGGAAGGGACCTTAAATATGATCTAGTTCCAACCCTCTGTTATGGGCAGGGACACCTTCTGGGACACCTTCCACTAGACCAGGTTGCTGCAAGCCCTGTCCAGCCTGGCCTTGGACACTTCCAGGAATGGAGCAGTCACAGCTTCTCTGGGTAACCTCTGCAGGGTCTCCCCACCCTCACAGGGAAAGATTTTTTTCTAACATATAATCTAAACTGACAGTCTCTTAGTTTGAAGCCATTCCCCTTGTCCTGTCCCTCCAGGCCCTTGTAAATTGCCTCTCTCCATCTTTCCTGTCAGCTGCCTTCAGGTACTGAAAGGCCCCAATGAGGTCACCCCGAAGCTTCTCCTCTCCAGGTGAACAATCCCAGCTCTCGCAGCCTTTCCTCCCAGCAGAGCTGCTCCATCCCTCTGCTCATCCTGGTGCCTCCTCTGGCCTGGCTCCAGCAGCTCCAGCTCCTTCCTGTGCTGGGCCCCGGGGCTGGGGCAGCTCTGCAGGTGGGGTCTCACCTGAACGGGGCAGAGGGGCAGAATCCCCTCCTTTGATGGCCACGCTGTGGGATGAGCCCAGG
>VWZW01002443.1:0-31612 GCA_013397115.1 Edolisoma coerulescens
GGACAGACCTCAGAGTGTGCCACAGCCGAGATGGTGGCTTGGCCAGAAGTCAATTTGGTCACACTCAAGAAGGCGTCGCGGGCTGGAAGTCAAAGTTGGCCACCTCCAAGATAGTGGGGCAGGCTGAAAGGCAGGGTGGCCCACTCAAGATAGGGGACAGAGCCAAGTGTCAGAGTGCCACACTCAAGACAGGAGACAGAGCCAAGTGTCACAGTGCCACACTCAGGCTGGTGGACAGAGCCAAGTGTCACAGTGCCACACTCAGGCTGGTGGACAGAGCCAACTCTCACAGTGCCACACTAAAGATGGCAACGGGAGATGGTGGCTGTGTCGTCCCAAACTCAAAGTAGCGGCTGTACCCAGGAGCCCACGTGCCATCAAACACTCCCCTGTCTCGGGGGCAGTTGAGAGGTGGCCCCCAGGAGTCCAAGGCCTGCCAGAACCATCAGTCCTGGCAGCTTTTTGTCTGAGAGGAATCCTCCAATGTTCGCAGTTTTCGGAGGTGGAATCCCCCTCTGGGCCACAATCAGGATTCTGCCTCCTAAAATTTCGTACGTCCAAGGATTGCTCCCAGACAAGATCTGTCTATTTTCAGGTATTACCTTCACTTTGTAGGGTTTCCCATCACACAGAGGATGCTCAGACATCCTCACAAAAAGGTGGAACTGTTTATTATCATCAAGACAACAGGAAGACCCCACTGTGTCATCTACAGGGACAAAGCCTCAGAAAGATGGATATTCTTATGTATCCAAATAACTAATGGAAAAAAGAATCTTAATTCAAACTCTGACTCTGATTTTGAGTCATGCCACTGTCCTGGAGATTCACAGATCCCAGAAGACCAGATGAACTTCAAATTTTGGCCAATAGAAAAGTTTTCCTGCTGCCACCCTCCATCCCAACACCAACATTCCTGCCTTGCCATCGGAGCCCACGTGGTCGCCCTCCTGCTGCCGTGTTCCTCAGCAGAACACAGCAATGGTTTATCCACAAAATGCCCCAGAAGCTACCGAGGTATCCACCAAAAACCATCTGAACTCCTGGTGTAAGGCAGGAAGGAGTCCCAGGACCTGGAAGTCACCAGTGTGGTTATTCCATAAGGGATCCCTGCAGGATCCACAGGGAACCGAGTGACATCCAGAACTTCACAGAACAACAGAGCTGGAGAACAGGAAAACAACACAGAAGAGTTCGTTTGCTGAAGGGCAGGATTCCACACAGGAAGGAGTGTGGGGTTGGTTTGAGGTTTTTTGGGAAACTCACCCCTATTCCCATCAATTTGTAGAGTTCTAACATTAAAAAAAGCAACAAAAAAATCTGGGTCCCCCTTGGATATCTACACACTGGGAGTGTATCATCACCTGTCACTTCAAGGTTAACAAATTTGTTTTACTGGCCCGGAACATCACCACAAAGAGATTTCAGAATTATATTTAACAGCTCACAGCACACTGCAGAAATTTAAGCCTTGGAAAAACAAATTTTTCCCTTTATTTACATTGCACCTGTTTCACAAAGAGCTGCATGGCAGAAGTTCCTTCTGCTGCAAAATGCTACATCAGAAAAAAATGGGTTTGAACACAGATTAGAAAGGAAAACTGAGCTTCAGG
Organism: Edolisoma coerulescens; assembly: GCA_013397115.1. Lineage (NCBI taxonomy): Eukaryota > Metazoa > Chordata > Aves > Passeriformes > Campephagidae > Edolisoma > Edolisoma coerulescens. Next base: position 1,614 of record VWZW01002443.1, read on the forward strand.
AATCATCATGAGTTGACCCCGAAATACCAACACTATTTTTACAAATCACTGTGCACTTACAAAGCCTAAGTCTCGCCTCAATTTTATTTAGCATTCAGTTACTTAAAAACCACAAGCATTTTGCCAGATGATAAAGATGCTCTTACCACCACTGGCTACTAAAATTGAACCTGCAAGGGGAATATTTTTAAGATCTCTTGAAAGAGCACCAAATACTCTTTGGAACTACCAACAGAACACTCGTATGGAGTGGGGAGAGATTGGTTTTTGTGTTTCTACAACTACCCAGGGCAGTTTGGGGAAGACTTTTTTCAATGTTGTGATGTATTTATGAGTTAAAAATGCGGAGTGGAAATCAAAATACCTCAAAGGATTCCAGTGCCTGTGTTCTAAGCCTGGTTACAGCATTCCAATTCCTCTAGTTTCAGACTGTGTGAGGCATCACCCACAGCAAAACATCCACCCAGCTCCTCACCAGTGGCCCTTATGACACTCCCAAAGCTTCCTGCAAGGAATAAACCCAAACCAACCCCCTTGGCTTTGATTTAATAACAGCGTCATTGTACACAATTGTCTCGATTTTGCCCTTTTTATTCCAGTGTTTCTGTACTTTCCACAGCCCTGTGTACAGAGTCAAACACGCCGTTCATTACAAACCAGCTTTAAACAAACGTCTCACTTGGCCAAACAGAAATCTCGTCGAGGTCCAAGATCAAAATATTCATGTCAGCAGTGTCAGGAACTTCCTTTCCCTGGATGTGGGCAGTATTGCTTAAGGACTGGGATTTGGGATGCAGCAAAACCACCGCCCATAACCGACTCACCCGACCGTTTTAATTGCACCTTGTACCTCACCCAACCATCCCTGCTGGCCACAGAGCTGGGCTGGAGCAGCAGGAACTCTGCCATGAGTCTCCAAGGAGGACATTCACTCCCTGGGCCCTAACTGGACCCATTATCCCCATGGGATACCCTCATTTTGTGCCAGTCTAGAATTTGGGACAGTTTTGAACTGGAAACCTTCACCTGCTGCCAAGACTCTACAGAAACAGCTGAGCCAAAGACCTGCCATGGTAAGTGTGCAGGGCAAGCTTACTCTGAAAACACTTGCCAGAAAAGCTCTGGTTATGTTCTTTAAAAGGAAACCATCTGAATATATTTAATAAAGCCTCTGATCTGGTTTTATTTACTCCACGTAGCAGCTGAGGCTGTAGGAAGATGGCACAGCAGCAGCCACAGCAGAGGATGGATAGATGAACTCAGAGTATGCCTGGACACCCCTGGAGCCCCCACTGCCACTTTTTCCTGGTATTTCCTCCCCTGTGATGTAGAGAAGAATCGTCTCCAAATTTTCCAAAAGGGAAACTGAGGCACAAAGGCCACAATTCAGCATTTGCAGGAATTTAACAGGTCACAGCCAGCCCCCTTTGAAAGCAGCTGGAGAATTTCAGCCCCTCTTGAAAATCTCAGCCTGAATCTCTCATCCTCCAATCAGTCTCTCGCAGAGTCAGCACCTAATCCAAATCCAGAGTCCACCAAATCCTTGTTACTTGCAGGTAAAAGCATCGAAATGTTGGGAAGTGAGCCTCAGAAATACACATTTGGCACTTTCCCATATTAAAAAGAAATAATTAGGCACACATTAATACCAGAACAGGCAAAAGAAATTTCATCTGAAGGAAAGCTTTCCTCACGACCTTGTTCACCAGGTTAGGGACAGATTTATTTAGATTTTCTACCTAAAAGCCCAAGTTCTCAGCTAGCACAAACAGACTGAACTCCAGTCCAGGCAAGGAAGTTCTGCTCACACACAGTAGCAGCATTTTTAACCCATCTCTGAAGTTTCAGAAGGACCATTTCCTCTTTTGGACTCTCTGGTGGAAGGCTGTGCATGTAACTACCACCCCAGCAGCCAAAAGAATAAGATCAGCTTGATTTTGCACTTAAAAATAAGTTCTTTATTATCCAGAAAGGAGCCAAATCATCATCTCACATCATGGAAATGGTCATTTGTAAAGCAATAAATAAGAGGAGTGTTCTGTGCCACACCCTGAATTTTGCCACTGGTGTCTGGTACCTCTCTGGTTAAAAGCATAAAACTTATGCTATCAAAGTCTCACTGTACAACAGTCTGGGAAGGAAAGAAGGCCCCTAAAATCTTTTGCTAAAGCAACAACAGAAAAATCTGATTCAGTGAAACCCAAGTTCCAAGTTGGGTTTCACTTCACTCAAAGGAATTTCATTCAAAGGAATGAAAGCCAAGTTTCATCCCTTCCATGCACAAATGCAGTACCTGACACACACAATCACCTTGTCTAGAATTTGTACTGAATCAGTTCTTAACCATAAATTATCTATTTACTGCTGATTCCAACAATTTTTCTTTCATTTCCTATTCGAGCCAGGGGAGTTGCAGGAACAGCACAGGATACAAAATTTAACTTCTTTCAGCAGGAAGTGGAAGTCAGGCTAAATCCACACAGCTACTCCAACACCAGTAATAAGGAAATTTTTAAAAACCAAACAATTAGGGGCTAAAAAGATTTAGGAAACAATTAATAATGATGATTGTAGAAATCAATTCATTCAAAAGATATGAATCATATGAGAGCATAATTTATGCATAAAACAGAGAACAAAACACCTTTCACCTTTCAATTTCTAAAGCAACAAAACAGTTTTGAAAGAACAGGTGTGAAGCAAGTAAAAAAATAAAATCATATTATTCCAAACACTTTTATTTGTGAAGGAGTTTCCTGCATGGCCAAGGGATAGCAAAGTCTGAAGTTACAGGACTACATGATTCCGAAAACAACGATGATTTTAAGTTTGCCTTGGTTGTTCTCTACCATGACCAGTGATTTGGAGAACTGTGTTTTTCCATGCCTGAAGCAGTTCTGGGAGAGATCAATCCTTCCACTGCCTGCTCCTCCAGAAACACTTCTGGTTTGTCATCCAGGACTGAAGGCAGAGTTGTGAATACCCACAAGTTCCACAGATGCTGGAGATGAACTCAGGTTTACCTGTCAGCAGCTGATCCACCTCAGTCAATCCTCCTCAGACAAATCCTGATAAGCACAAGTACCCCTCGCTTTCACTTCTTTCTGAAAGCTTCATTAAAAGTATCATTAAACCGTTATTAGAGAACCAAGTTAAAGGTGACATTACCAGCGTGGAACGAAGATACTGGCCAGAATTCAGCTGCCAAGAGAATAACCAGACTCTGAAAGGAGCAGTGACAGATGTTCCACTCTGCAGTGACACGTGCACCTCACCAGAATCTCTGCTCTGCGGGTTTGGTTCCAGTGTCAGGTCTGCCTGGTCCAGGTTTAAAGCTCTGCCCAGCAGCAGCTGCAGGTCCTGCACCACTCCCCTCCACATGCACCTGCCCTGCTGCCAAACCTGCACAGTTCAATGGCTTTGTGACATTCATGGATGTACTAACAGTTTTCTGATAATGCTGGGGACACTTTGATATCACAGTCTGTACCTGTCTGCCAGGATCCTAAATATCAAAACGATTCAGGTTGTAGGATGTTGGATAGTTCTGCCTGTTGTACTGGAAGTGGTCTGTGAGGACATTGGTGCGGCCGTACTGAAAGTCTCCGTGCTGGGCAAAGGCTGTGAGTCCATTTTGGGACTTTTCAGGGGGGTTTCGGTGCCGTTCCAAGTTCACCAGGTCTCCAGTGGTGACTGGGAGCAGCTGCTGCTTCTTTGCCTCTTGGTTTGCATCGTATTTTGTCTGGGAAAGGAAGAAAGAACGTTTTTCACAGGATCATTTAGACTGGGAAAATCTGAGATCATCAAGTCCGACCTGTGACCCATCCCCACCTTGTCACCAGCCCAGAGCACTGAGTGCCACATCCAGTCCTTCCTTCAACACCTCCAGGGATGGGGACTCCAAACCTCCCTGGGCAGCCCCTTCCAAAGCCTTACAACCCCTCCAGTGAAGGTAAATTTTCTTAGATATCACCTGACATACTCATATATCCAGAAAAAAGCAAACAGTTCTACAGTCACATCACTTTTTTTGTTAGAGTCTTAAAATATTAGTGGCTTCTAATAAAAACCTCACACGCCAAACAAACAAGCTGATCTTTTGTTCAAAGAGATTCCCGATCTTCCCTTTTCAAGAAAAGCTTAAGATCAAAATTCAAGTTTGTGAGAGGCCCAGCAGCTGGTGTGACCCAAGTCCTTCACCTGGGCCATGCCCATCCCTCCTCTGCAGTGGGGCTTTGTGCCCCTTGTTCTCCACTTTTGCTCCCGTAGCTCTTAACTTGTACAAAAAACAATTCAAAGCTACTGGACTGCTTCAGCCGTGTCTCCTGACCAAACAAACCAAGAACTGCCTCACCTTGTTGTACAAGAAGACCCCGAGGATGGCTGTCATCATGCCCAGGACGTTGGTGCTCGTGACGGGGTTGCGCAGCATGATCAGGGACACGGTGATCACCATGATTCTCTTGGTGGCGTTGGCCACGGAGTAGCTGAGGGGGCTGATCAGGTTAAGGATACTGAAGGCAATGACGTTCTGGGCAAAATTACAGAATCCACTGATTACGAGCAGCATCAAGGTCCAGGACCAATGGGACATCGTGCTCTGTGGCAAAGCAAACAGCAGGAGAAAAAAATTATCTCGGGTTTCAGGTAACAACACAAACAGAGCCTGAGGCACTTCTCACCTGCCATTGGAGGGAGGAATATCTGCACTGAGCTCTAAAGAGGCCCCCAAGCACGTTGCTTTATGCAATTCCCAACTCGGAGAAACCAGAGGAGAACATTCCCCACACGCTCTGGGAGTGTTTGTTCCTGGCTCCAGTTCCCGACTCCTGACATTTATGCTGTCCATAAACTGCCTCTCCTAACCCTGATGGGAATTCTCACAATAAGCACTTTGTTAACTTGTGTGAAACAATTTTCAGGTGTTTCACAACACTTCCTTCCACCCTGATAGGAACTACACTGAAACACTTCAGTGCACTTTTCTGGTTGGGTGGTGCAGTTTGTTTGTTATTTATTTTTGTTCTCTTTTCTTTCTTAATAGCCAACAGTTCTCCAAATACAGCACTTACCAAGTCATTCTCTACCAAGAAGGAAGAAAGATCCACCAAAACCCACGTTGGGATCATGAAGAACACAGCGTGGCACCCGAGGATGTTCAGCAACCGAAGATGATGAATTCGGGAATCTCTCAACACCTGACAAGAACCATCATTGAACAGCAGTCAGGAAACAGAAACAGCTTTAGGGGACAGGTAAGTAAGGAAAATAAGTAAATACTCTTAGAGTATGAATTTCCTGTAAGGGTGACCAGTGAAAAACTGATGCCTCTTTGAAAACCAATGGTTTTTTGAGTGCTGATGCTTAGTATCAATAAGACATTAACATTTATATTAAAATTAATATTAAAAGACCTACAAACCAGAAATCATAACTAAATACAGCCAAACACACACTTTAATTTTGTTTCTATGATTTCAAGGAGTGCCCAGTGTTGACAGTGACTTGTTCAGCACAGAGGAATGATCTGATGTAACAAGATACATTAAAAGCTTTCAGATGAACTGTTGAATTTAAGCACTATTGAACTGCCATCAGAAAAAAAAATCCATGTTGAGGAGTAAAGAAAGGGCTCAGGATAAACTCAGTGTAAGAGCTTCAACAGGTGGGAAGAGCTGCAGGGAACACACACACGAAATAACAACCATCCCTCTGGGCTCCTTTGGCTGCAAAGTCCACTGAAAAAAACACATTTATGGAATTGAAATTACACCCTGTCCTGCTGAAGGGTGACACCAGTGACCAATGCTGGGAACAGAACTGGTACCTTCTTGGAGAAGATGTTCTGAAGGGAAAAGCACAGAGTAGCAGCAAGTGCACTGATGAGTCCCCACATGTCAAAGGAAAGCTCTGTGACCGTGGCCAACAGGACACCAGTGATGATGGGGATCAGAGACAGGTACACCTGCAACAGGGACAGAGGGGTAACTTGCATCTGGTAAGAATTTTCAACTGAGTTTATACATCCTGCTGATTTACGGAGGAAAGGAGAGGGAAGAGCAAAGCAACAAAACCAAGGATCAACTTTTATACTATTGGAGTTCGAGGAAATTAGGTCACTGCAATGGACACTGACAACTCCAGTGCTTCAGAAAGCACCACCCCAGCCAGTGTTTAGATGTGTTTTACATTCACAATAAAAGGAAAAGGGACTTTTAAAATCTGCATAATCTAATTCCTGTCACAAAGTCCACCCAAAGCCTGAGCTCCGCTGCCCCCAGCCAGCACAGCACCCCCCAAGCACCGCCAAGAAAGGAAACCTCAGCAAACCTGTCCGCACCTTCGTCGTCTGCTTTTCCTTCATGATGATCCGCGAGAGCAGAACCACCCAGATCGGCATCGTGGCTTTCACTGGGGACGGCAAGAAAACATCGGTGGGGACCCGAGGCCTGGGACAACTCCTTCAACCAGCATCAGCAGAGGGACGGAGCAGGGGCTCAGCCCAGGCCCAGCACAGCCCATGGTGGGTCCTCCCTCCCTGTCACCGTCCTGGGCACTTGCACAAACTGGATCTCGGTGCTCTGGGACACTGCTGGGCACCCACAGGGCGTACACAGGGCACTGCCCCTGGATCCGGTGCCAGCACACACCGGGGACGGGGACACCGCTCTGGGCACCTGTATGAGCACACAGTGGGTACCGGGACACTGCCCCAGGCGCCCGTGTGAGCACACACCGGGCTTCAGGTCACCCCACCGGGAGCGAGCCCGGGCTGGCCCCCAGGACATCCCCCCGGGCACCCCCTTCCGAGCACAACCGGCGCTGGGACATCCCCCCGGGCACCCCGCGGCCCTCGGCCCTCACCTGTGTGCGCGTAGGACACGGGCACCCGCCAGAGCGAGACGTGCGCGGACACGGAGGCGAAGTACTTGCCGAAGGCGAGCGGGAGGATGTAGCGGGGGTAGGCGCGGGGCGGCAGCTGCGCGGGGCCGGCGGGCGGGACGCGCCAGGCGCGGAGCAGCGGCGGCAGGAGCCCGCACAGCCCCAGGATGTGGAAGAGCGAGACGGNAGCGTCACTTCCTCCGCCCCCGCCCCGCTCCGGCCCCGCGGTGCCCCCGCAGCCCCCGGTGCCAGCCCCGCACGGCCCCCGGGGCGAGGTGATGGAGCCCGAGGGGTTCCCGGGACCGGGGACGGCGTTTGGGGGAGCAGAGACGCCTCCAGGGCTCGGCCGTGCTGCGGTTCGGCAGCACCGGCCATGGGACACCGAACCGCAGGGCAGGGACGGAGCGAAGGTCACGGGCGCCGAGGCACCGAGACGATCGCTCCCGACCTTTAAAACCAACGCGGGCAACGCGTGGCGCCGGCTGGGGTAAAGGATGGGTGAGTACCTGGCAGGCAGGAGGGGTTCTAGAGCCCGGTTCATCCATGCACCCTGTCAAGAGACATTTCTACAGCATTAATTTGCCCGTCAAAACACGCACTTTAGGGAATGGCGACTCCCCGAAGATTTGCTGATGAGCCATTTCGTGTCACCCATTGACAAGGAAGAAATGGCAGTGTTTTAACTTCAGGTTTTAGGATTAGGAGAAATTTTGCGAGAGAGGTAGGAGAAAGCAGGAGCAGAGAAACATGCACAAATGAGAGTACACAGCAGGTACGCACATGGTAAACTTCATTTGAACTTGTTTACAAAATTGACAAAAAAATATCACCTTGTAAACTTATTCACATTTGTTGGAGCTCACAGAACTGGTTATACTGGCATGCTGAAATAAAGATTGTCAAGCCTCATCTCACCCTGGAGGACACACAAGTGCGTTGACCCCTTACAGCAGCAACAAACTCAGCAAGGAACAAGATTTAAAGCTTGCATTGGGAGGAAATTTCTCCAGCAGTTTTTGTACCACCAGGGAAAGGGCTGGGTCTGATTCCTGATGCTCCCTCAAACAGATGAGCATCAGCACAGGCAGTTTTTGGGTGTAATCTGAAAGCCGTGATGAGCTTCGGGCATCACCTCACCCAGTGCAGTCAAGGGCCATCGATTGCATCAGAAATGGAAGCAGTAGAGAAAAAGATGGACTTTATCAAGTAATACTTCGTCATTTCCTGAAATTTGGGAATATTCAAAGGCCTCCAAAGAGCACGGACCCTGTTCCTAAATGGGACCATTCAGGGAAGGAGGGAGGAAGGGCAGGGGGAGATAAGATGCACAGTACTTTTTTACATAAACAAAACTCAAGCATTTCCAAAATGACCAGCAGCTTAGCCCTCTACCATCAAATCTGAACTGCAAGACAGGAGCTTTCCCCAGCTCTAAACCACACTGCTCAACCTCAGCAACTGCAGAAGGACAAAATGGAAGTAAACTGAAAATATACTTGGACGCATTTTTTGGTAACCACTTCTTCTGGTTTTGCTCTCAGAGCTCAGATTTCAGAAATGGAAGCACGCAGACATCGTATTTCTGAGATAACCACACATTTCAGTAACAGTCAGATCATAAATGATGAACAAGAATGACTTAAAAATAAACCAAACTTCATCAGTTGTATTCCAGGGAATGAACCAACACAACGCAGACCTGGCCAGGAGCACCCTCCTTTGAAAACCAGGGAAGAGCTTCACCCTGCCCTCAAAGGCAGGACAACTCTTGCCAAGGCTCATCTTCAGCACAGATGGGTTAACAGAGTTAACATTGCTAAACCCAGGAATATTTTTGGTATAGTGTCCCCTCCCCTGAACAGAAGCCCAGCACTGGGGACTGCATGAAACAACATAGTCCCAAACATTAAAGCAATTCCAGTTAATAGAAATCCTTCTCTTTCTACAGCCCGGGCCGCTTTAGAAAGCACTGTAACAATTAGGAACAAAACATTACAAAGTTACCGAGACGAAAAGATGAAGTCTGATCTCTTTAGACTTTGAGGTACGTTATCAGCAGTTGGGTTATCAGTCTCCAGAGTTAAAAAGCAAATCCAACCTGTGTGACTGAACACCACACCAAGGTACTTGGAAGACATCCCGTTATCCCTACCGGCAGTGTCCGTGGGATTCGGCTCCACCTCCCTGCTCCGACGGGTTCCCAGTGCCAGGGCTCCCTTAGCTGGGCTGAACTGAGCAAACTTGGCGGGGGGAAAAACGAGTGCAGTCTATATAAATAATTCACAAACTGGTTTGTGCAAATTTTTTTTATTTCCACATTTATATCACAACGTGTCCACTTAAAGGACCAAATAGCAAAGTTGCTCCCTTCTGCATCCCAGGAACACAGAAGTCTAGTTACTGTACATTCACTAAGGCTCTTTGTTTTTGCAAATTGCGTTTATGATGGATATCCATAAGGCAAACAATATCTAAAGGAATGGTAACAAGTATATTTCCAGCATACAAACAGGCTTCCTTTTTCCCTCTCACAGTACAGTTACAAACTTGTAGCACCCTCATTACATTTAGATTCTAGAAAAGGTGATTTTTTCTTTTTGTGGTTTTTTTTTTTTTTTTTTTTGTCTTTTTGTTTTTTTTGTCTTTTTGTTTTTTACCTATAAGTTTGCAGGAAGGGAAAAGGAGGAAAAATATTTGGCTGGTGGTGGTGGGATCAAAAAATATCGTTAAACATCTAGTTTTTGCAGCATTTCTCAGAGACTGGATTTAAACTGAAACCAGACTAAAATATGTGGATGCCTATGGAATGTTGAGCTGAAGCTGGTGGCCCAGCCTGCAGTGCAACACCTGCTGTTTAAAACCCAATCTCCGTACCACATGACTCTTAAATAACGCAATCATGTTCAGAGATGTGATAGAAATAAAACTACAGTTTTTGCACATTGTCTCTCGAATATCTCACTGCCAAATAAAAACCCAAATCAAGTCAAATAAATAGATGCATATTTTGTTAAGGTAACTTCCACAATTTTTCTCTGTACCTGCCTGTAATAAGGTTCCGGCATTCAGAAAGTGCTGGAAATCCTCTTCACTTCTTGGGGACTAACACTTTTTATAGCTGGCTGGCTATAGAGTTTTGAACTCAACTGATCAACCTTCGTATGCCTTCCTTTGCAATTGTTAGTAAACTGGTAGCAGCATTTCACAAAAGGAGAATTTAAAGGAACGAGCTGGAAAGGCCCAGCTCCCTCCCCCCCTCTGCTCGTGGGGCCTGTTTGTCCAGGACAGGAGGCTCTCTCCAGCTGGAAGTGGCATCGTGTCTGCCAGTTCTGCTAACTGCAGGTGTAAAAAGCGTGGTTAGCAGAACTGCTCTCAGTCTAGGCAGACGTAAGGCAGGATGTTCAATCTCCCATCATCCCCGTGTGGATCTAAGGATATGCACTGTGTCCAATCATACCAGTTACCCTGTGTGTCATAACAACCGTTCACGCCTGGCCAGTTGTGGTCACGTATTCTGTCGAGGTCATCGCCCGTGACCTCTCTGGTGACCCCAGGCAAGTCTGTAGGTTTGCTGTTAGGAGCTAGAACGTGAGTCTTTCTAGCCTCTTTTCTAGTGCTTTCCTCCTGCTTTAAATACTCAGACATGAAGTAGTGAGCTCCTGGAGTCTGTACTCCTGATGAAGACAGCAAGCTACTCTGTCTGTTTAAATATGACTGAATGATTTCATTTCTGGACAACTCTTTCCAGTTCGTTTGTTCAAAGGGGCTTTGCAGGTTGGGTTTTTGCTCCTGCTTTTCCGTTTCTGTCCTGTGCTGTTCAGTAAGCGCAGGGATTTCTACCTGCAAAGGATCTTTCGGTGTTAAAGGTTTTATCTGTCCTGTCATGGGATCAAAAGTGAGTTTTCTCTCTTTTAACCTCACAGGTTTCACACCCCCTTCTGTCACATGCCCATCCAAGTTGACTGTATAGTCTCTGGGTCGGTACCTTTTCTTCTTTTTGCTATCGGACCCTGAAGCAGCATCGTCACTGTCCATTTTGGAAGTGTCCTGCGGGAAGCCCACGTGTGGTGGGAGCGGTTCCCCGGGGTGGGCTTTGCAGCCGGGAGCCGTGTGCTGCTGAAGCGTCCCCGCTGCGTGCCTGTGCTGGCCCTCGGCGGCTCCCTGCTGCTCCTGCCAGTGCTGCGCCGCCTCGGGGCCCGGCTGAGGAGGGAACTCCAGTCTCTTGGCTGGCATGGGAGGTGTGGATGGTTGCATCAGGGAGGGCGGCGGCGATGGCACCTGTGCAGCGTCTAAGAACTGAGACCTTTGAGATGGACTGGGCATCGAATCCTTTGGTGAGTACGTGGTGTGCTGCCGGGCAAAAGTATCATGCCTAACGTTCCTGGGGCTAAAGGAGGAGCAGCGTGGGCTCTTGGGCTGGTGGGGGCCCGTGGCTTCTTCTGATTTATCATGCTGCTGAAGCACTGCAGTCTTTAGTAACGAGGAAGTGCTTGAAGGTTTTACAAGTCCTGGAGAACTGGTGTGAGGTTTTACAGCGTTTACTGGGATCTTATTGTGTTTATCGTTTTCACTGAGATCTGTCCTGCTGCTTTCGGGCCCTGCATGAAGGTTTATGTCTACAGGACTAGGAAAATTTTCAGGACTACCTCCAATTCCGTTGGTTGGAGGGGGTGAAGAGTTTTGTAATACTTCATGACTAGCTTTGGAGACCTTTGGGGGAGGAGGGCCCTGATGCCCATCCCTGTGATCACCTTTCCTTTTCCGATTTCCCAATTTCTCTGTTTTTGGAGAATTTAGTTTCTGGATATCATTCCTGCTTTTCAGTTCGCTGATGGGCTTGGAGCCGGCCACAGCAGGAAGTTGTGTGTCTGGTTTGCAGTTGTGAGCACCTCCATTCGCTGATCCCGGTGGGTTGGGCAGCCCCCTTGGCACTGGCTCATTCTGGGTCACGGGTTCTATCAACTTCTGCCAATTCCGCAACAATTTCTTGGCACGTTTGGCAAGTTCCTCATTGGATGTCTTCTTCCTCACCTCATTGATAAGCCTCCCGAGTCTTGTTTCCTACAAAGACAGACAAGGTGTTTTACAAACATCCAAGCACAATTCTTAAGGAATGTTTCTGCTTTGTAATGCTCACCCTGAGAAACACCTGGTTGGAAACACTAAAGGTTTAAGTGTTGAATTAATCTTTCTGGAAAGGATTAGTCCAGTGCTCTGCCATGCAACATGAAACCGACTGTAGGTTTCAAGTCTTTGTTCCCTGGTAAAAGCAGGGGAGCTGGGCAAAACATCAGAAAGGAATTCTTTAATGAGAAAGAACCTTAAGAATAAGGGTGCAGGTTCAGATTTGAGGGGAAATGCAGCACCCAAAGGTGTGGGTTTATCACAAGGGAAGTATAAGATCTGCAGAGAGAGATGAGAGAAAAGAATTCCAGGATCTTTGCCTGTTACAGTAACTCATCAACAATAAAAATCTCCATTTGACAAACCTGACTACCAGGTGTGAGTTATGTCCTACCTTTTTCCTCCACCTCTCTCCTCTCCCTTCACTCCCCAGCCTCGTGGAAACGTATGAAAAAGCCATTTAAACAAGCATTCCCAGGGTGTCCCAAGGTGGTTTCGTGAGCGGAAGGAAGTGTTCGATTGTTCCCAAAGCACATTTGGAAACAAAGAACTGTTCCACAAGTCAGATTTCTTAAGAAAAGTACTTCAAAGGAGAACACAGACCAGACTGTGAGAGAAATATGCAACCTGTTGTGATAGATATGTTGAAATACAGGTGGAGTTGTAATTAAGCAACAGTTAAAAGCAAGAACACCGCTAATTTCAATACAAAGAATGAAAAAGATATATATATAATTCAGCCATAAAACTTCTTTGGACTGTTTCTATGAATAGTCAGCGAGAGTCCAGCTCTCCCTACACCCGATCCCACCACAAATATCAGGCCTTGAAACCTGCTAAACTGAATTTAAGATTAATTTTATAGACACAGAGCAACTCTATTCCTATTTCAGATTTTAGATGCTTGGTCACCAAACCTCTACAGAGGTGACCGGAACTGCAGGGTGATATTGCTGAATGCAACAGAATTAATCAGTGGCAAGTGATGATTAATGTAGTGCCCTGCACAAACAGGAACTGTGCTGCCCAGAATACTGATCTGGGCCCAGAAAGGATCCCTGTGTTCAGCGAGATGTTGGAAGCAGCATGAGAGGGACAAAATAATATCTTAATTGTGAATCCTTTGCAATCCATCTATTGTTTCCAGAAAAGCTCCGATGGAAATTAGAAAGGCAGGAAAAAGTCCTTTTATACACATAAAAAAATCATGTTCAGAGGGTGACATACCTCAAGTGCCTCTTTGGTAATGGGATATTTCTCCAGGCTGGAGATCACTTCCAGCACTGCCACCATGTTATGGATCTGCAACAAGGAAGACAAAGTCACTTCATGTACTGGTCTTAGTTAACAAATGTAATTTAAGACCTTCCACTTTATAATTGCTGGAAGCATTAATCACAAACTGCTATCAGACTGTCTGGCTTTAGGGAGCTGATTGTTCAAGGAATAGGGACAAGGACACTTTTACTGACCTAGTTGGAAACTGCAGGAGCCGTAACAAACACACTCTTATGTAAAACTCAAGGAAACAGTGGCAATAAAACCGCTGTGACTGAGTAACAAAGTTTTGAGACCCCTTTGCAAAGCATCAATTAATTGCTCACAGCCTAACAGGAAACAAGTGCCGAGTGGAGCAGGAGCAGCAGCCGGTGCAATCAGAACTCTGGAGTTTAATCCTTCAGGCACCACTGCAGATTTACCCAAGCCACTGCTCTACAGTTTTATTCCAGCATCACTTTCTGTGCTGCACACAGGAGTCTCTCCTCAGGCCGGGGCTGTGCCCAGCAGGTGTCCCCAGACCATCAGCACCGGCTCCTCCGGCCACTCCACCCCTCCTTGCTGGGGCTGTACTGGGGAGGAGGAACTGCAACAAACCCACAGCCAGGCAAGAAGTGAGGAGCAGGTTCTCTGACGGGCTGCACTGCACCCCCAGCACGGCTGCACATCCTGTACATCCTCAGCACACGTGGGATTTTAATGGTTTTCATGAGAAACCACACACTACATGTTTTAGGGACTTGATTTAGGGGTGAACGTGGCAGTGCTGGGTTGGACTCATTAATCTTGGAGAGCTTTTCCAATCCAAACGAGTTTATGATCCTACACAGAGATCCCTGTTTCCATTACCTGATGCTAAGAGCGCTGAAACCTGGAATTTCTAATTCCCCTTTGGAGATAGATTTAAAAGATAAGCAAAGGAAAACCTGAATCACAGTCTCATTTATTGCTTAATTGCATTTGTGACTCAACTGGACGTGAAGTGCATGTGAGAAAAATCTCTCAGCAAGAACCTCTGCAGGGATCCCACATCATCCTGAAACCTAATCAGGAGCATCACCACCGGGCAGCTCTGCCCTCCCAGCCACGCTCCCCTGCACGACCCCTCATCCTAAAAACACTGACTTTTGTAAAATTGGCTTTTCCAAGTCAGTTTTACCCCTCCACTAAGATACAACAGGAGCACCAGGAGCTGAAGTCTCTTCCTTTCACAAAACCTTGGGCACAGACCACGCTTTGTCCATCCCTGCAGGACTGTTTAGTGCTGGAGATACCTCGGTAAAGCTGTCAGTGATGAAACACTTGTCCTGATTTTTTGATTTACTTTTATCAAACTTATGTTTAAAGTCTATGCAGGCTTTGAATGATTCTAACTCCTATAGGCTGTAAAACCAACTCCAGGTCAAAGATGAATTAATTTGTCCTGGTTCTTTCTTCACTCTGCAGATATTTAAAGCCCTACCATGAGGTCAGGCCTGGTAAAACTCTGCTTAACCTTTAGAGCAGCAAGAGCACCTATTCTGACATATTTTAGTTCTTATTATTTCACTTCAGTGAACTGACTTTCTTCCATGTTTCGACCCTTGCCCTGCCCTCAGTGCCCAGGAAGGACAGTTTAGCACCACAGTTTAAGCAATACACAACATCAGGGTTGGTTTTTTCAGTTTTTAGAACCAGAGCCCTTAGAATAGTTAAAGCTCAATTCTGGGAGTTTCCAGACAAATATTTTTAAACTTGCAAAACACGATACTCTCCTTCCCAACACATATTTTAGACTATGAATTACCAGGGTGAAAAAGGCTCTGTTGCACACACCAGTAGCTGGTACAATTATTTTTGCAGTTACTGGTAATCCCCAAATATTCGTTATCTAAATGACAAACTGATGGCAAAAAAAGGGTGATTAGCCAATCAGAAGGTCAGGGTGGGGAAAGTGATATGTTCATGTGTACACACACCTAGAGAAAGATGAAACTGGTCAGGGAATTTCCAGTCACAGCTCTGCCTTTGTTCAATACCCCCAAATACACACCAGTGGATGCCCCACATGCTAAATCACCTCTCAGGTCTACACCAGGACTGACAGGCTGTGACTTCCCCACCTCCTCTGGGGGACACGTGGTGCCAATTAAGGACAGTGAAAGTGGCCTTGCACCCTCAGCTCCTGCTGGAACACAAACCACCCATTTCAGATTCCTCACACATTTGTAACCAATTGAGAACGCGCTGTCACGGAGCAACTGCTGAGCGGAGCACGAACATCTCACACTCCAGACAACTGCAAGCAGCTCCTCTCATTTTCCCCCTTTTTTTTTTGACCTGTAGGGAAGCTTGATTCTTTGAAAATAAACACATTAAATGTTCAAGCACGTTCAACAACTTCTCCCCCCTTCCCCTCGTGTAGTTTTCTCAGAATGTTTCATCCAAAGTGCCATAAAGAGATGCTTAAAATAAAAATCACATTTGCCTATTTTAAAATAACACAGAGTATGAAATTTCTTGTGGCACAGTTAAACACAGTGATGGAAACAAGAGGACCTCCCAAAATACCTCAAGTATCACCTCTTCCATGAGAAGACACCATAGGGATAACAGCAGCACCCCAATGTTGCACACTGGTATCTTTACCTTAAACCAACTGCTACAGTAAAATTCATACATTGCCACATAACCAATGTGACACTAATGTTACAAAACACCACCCTACTTTGAGCAGCACCAGAAAAGATAATTTAATAACACAAAGGGCTACTGAAGATGTTTATTGGGAACAGAACAGACAGGTGAAGTACCACGGAGCAGAGCAGGACAGGGAATTTGGCAGCCCTGCTCCCTCTGGACACTGGGCAGGGCTGTGACTGCCCAGGTCAGTGTCTCAGGAATTTGCATTTTAGTTTCTATGTGCCTTTGCCTGCTCACCCTTAGTATCCCCCAAAACAACAACTTCCAGGACCCACATTTAAGAGCTTGCAGCAAACAGCTCAGAATAATTGATAAATAATTGATAAATAATTGATACAGCATTCCAAATTCTCCCGTGCTGCTCCCATGTTGAGAGGACTGACTGGCACACAGACTAATTCACTCGAAAGTTTACTGGAGAACATCTGCTTTGAGTCATCCACGATAATCCTTTCCAGCCAACCCTAATGACAGCCTCAGAAAACAAATCTTATTTATTCCATGCAAGGCTCCTTAAGTCATCCAGCCATTCAGCCATACTCTGGAGCTTACTACTGCTATCCAAGATCTTTTCCAAGTTAAGCACTAAATGTTTTTACCCCAGCCTCAGACAAAAGCAGGGGGTTCTGAACTCTCAGGAAAAGATCAAGAAGCTTAATTGTCTTTTCTTAACTGCCATCTTAATCTTATTTCAGCATTTATAAACCAGGACCAAGCCAGTGACTAATTTCAGGGTGTTACACAGCAGTTTAGAGGGGGTTTTGGGAAGGTTGAGGTACAGCTGTTCCCTCCCACCTCCACTTCCACCACTGCCTTCCCAGGAAATCTGAAAGCAGCAGCAAGCTCAGCATCCATACAAACTCTACCACCATTTCCAGGTGCTGGGATGTGTTTTCTGTTGGACCAGCACACTCCATGTGATGCTTTGATCCTCTTCCTTTGCTCACCCACCAGCCCAGACCCCAAACACAACATGAGCACCCCCAGAACACCTTCCTGTCCTCCTCGGGACTGCCTGGACACACAGCACAACCTGTACTCCCTCACTGCAGCCTGAAAAACAAATGTTACATTAACTCTCTATTGCAGACACTCAGATAAAACAATTTATTTTTTTTTTAAATATTTCACAGGGATGTTTCTAAAGATCTTTGCATGCATGACCAGACCATGATAGACAACAAACCACACTAGAGTTACCTGGAGTAGAAGGAGCAACTCTTTCTGTGTAACATGAAAAACTCAATGCACAATTCCAAAAACACCTTGCAGTGAAACCACTCATGCAGATCCCTGCTTTTCTGGTCGAAAGGCTCTTTTCAATCACAAAGTTCAGGTAACAGTGCTAAAAGACATCTTTTGATACAATATCATCATCCTTCTGGGTCACATTAGTACCTTCACAAGTTTCTAAAGGATACTTAAACTTGGCCTGGAGTCCCCCATCACCGACACTCCTCTAAAACCAAAGTGTAACAGCATCATCCTCCTGAAATCACAGCTTACAACAATCACAGCCTGATTCCACCGTGGGCATGGTGGAACAGAGCACACAGGTATCACAACACGCTGGTTTGGAGAGAATGTATTTGCCATCATACTTAACTACTTCCTCAGAATATCTATAAATACTCTGATTTCGATGGTTTCAGAGAAAGTACTTCTGTAACATTGTCCCACCTGTAGCACCAAAGCAGTTTGACAGAAGCAAGCAGAGAAGTGGAGACACCATGGGAGACTGAACAGGTCTTTTATCTTCCAACAGACACAAATCCAGGTGTCTATTGCCAAGCTGGAGGTTTCTGGTGGCAGTCAGTACCAGCAGCAGGGCCCAGACAGAAGTTCACAGTAGCATTTGTACATTTTTTGTCTTCCCCCTGCTCCTGGGACCAGCAGCAGCTTGATGGGGAGTTACCAAACTGTCCCAGAGCACAGGGCCGTGTATCTCCTCAGGGGTGCAGGATAATGTTCAAGAAGATGCCAGGTTCAAGGTCAGTATTGCTGGAGAGGCCAGGGAGGCAGAGCTGATCCCCAAGAGGAGCAGTGCCTGCTCCAGGAGCGATGGCAGGGCTGCTGTTCCTTCTCTTGGAGCTCTCAGTGTCACCTGCAGCCCAACACCAGCTCCTGCCCCAGATCGGGGT
Source organism: Edolisoma coerulescens (assembly GCA_013397115.1). Classification (NCBI taxonomy): domain Eukaryota; kingdom Metazoa; phylum Chordata; class Aves; order Passeriformes; family Campephagidae; genus Edolisoma; species Edolisoma coerulescens. Next base: position 19,721 of record VWZW01002443.1, read on the forward strand.
CCCCCCTCAGTGTCACATCGTGCCCCAACACTGCTTTTGTATAAAAGCTCCTTTGCTGCACAGTAATCTAAAATATGGAATAAGAAGTAAGGAGAGAAAAGTTGCTATTCACAGGAGGCTTTATTTAACTGTGACAACAGAAATACAGCGGTGCAGAGTTTATTTAGCACTTTGTGTAGGAACTATGAGACACCAGACACTGACAATACACACCACCAACAGAAAATTGTAATGTCATTTTTTCAAAGGTACAGACCAAACACACCAAGTTAGAATTCAGGTTACAACCTGCTGGTATTTAGTTCAGTTCCCTTGCAGCTGATCTATTAACAGTTCCCCCTAGCCCCAATGTGACATGATGTTGTCTAAAGATAGGGAACACGAGATACTATTCACAGACACAACATACCAAAAAGATGACCATGCACTACTTTGCTCACGTTATTGGAAATGTCTGAAAGTCAGTTTGCCAAACAAAGGTCCAATATTAACCAGTACACAAAAGATGTTCTTAAAGGTGAAAGCCAGTTTTCTAATAGTATTTAGTAAAACAGATCTTTAAACATGAAGGAATCAACGATTTGAGTTGAAAGTCATTCACTGGGAGAATCTTCTATGACAGAGAAATTCATATGGAGTCCATGCTTTGAAAACTGATTGGAAATTTGTGGTGCAAAACAAGGGACAGAAGAAATGCTCCTTGAGTACCACGAACAGTCCAAAGAACGGCCAGGCACAGGAAGCATTATCCACACCTCCGGACTTAAAATTCCCAGGTCTAATTTAAAGAGTCAAACCAATCTGCATTTATTTTATTTGTACTTAGGCTTTATTTAATGGCAAAGTAACATCATCCAGATACCTTCCTGTATACACTTTACAAAGCCAGGATCATCAAACAAGAGTAAGGTCAGATTCCAATAAAATTCCGCAGTGCGAAGAAACCGGTGGACCTGAAATATTTCCCCCGCTCCCTCCTGGCAGTGCCCACGCACATCCCTGAGCTGTGCAGGCACCACAGCAGCCAAGAGAATGAGAGGAGTTTGCCAGCACAAAACACAGTTTGCCCTGGCACTTACAAAGGGCCTCCAGACACAAATCCACAGCAGCTGGGAAGTGCCATGAACGCTCCAGCTCTTCTCTGCATGGCCCATTCCCAGGGAGGCATCCAAGACCCCTGGCACAGCAGGAACAGACCCCAGGCTGGGGCAAGGCAGGGGAAAGCACCCAACAAAAGGAGTATCCACTGGAGGAGGCACTCAGAAGATACAAGAGGGAGTAAAACACAGACTATGAAGACAAGACACACCCCCAGCTCCCAGGCCAGCTCCTTGCGCTACAGGAAAAGGTCTTTAAGGCAAACAGAAAACAGCAACAGTGAAACACTTTTCTCCATTTATATTTATTAGCCAATAACTGGAAGACATTTTTGTTACTACAGAGAGAAATACCTGTCTGTCAGCTTCAACAGTTACTGAACATTTTGTATAACACCATAAGAATCGTGCCTGTAGTGCCAACCCTGAGCTGCAGACATACAGAGAAGATTCACTGCAATATGACCCCCTCCACAACAAACCCACCCCACCAGACTGTGAACCTGAACAAATAAAAATTCATTAGCCTGATTTTAAAAAGCCCAGCAGCTGAAGAGGCTACATGAAATTGCAAAGACGTGTGGCACAAATTCCTGCTGAAGGAACAGAGCAAGAACCACGGAGCACAACCCCAGGCAGTCCCTGCCACTCTCGGTGGCATCTACCACAGCACACTGCAAGCAAGATAATTTAGTGGTGTTTTCCACTCAATCCCAAGATGTAAGGAATGGTACAGGAATCAAATTCAGCTGGAATTACATCTTCATCTCAAGGTGCAACAGTGCAAGAAGAACCCACACAAAGAGGAGGTCAGAGGACAGCAGCGATAAGAGGTTTTGAAAACATGGTTAATAACAAAAAGTTAAAGTTTTCATTTCACACAGTATTGAAAAAATATGAAAGAGACACATGAAGCTTGAAATAAGCCTTCCTATGCATTATTAGTCATAATAAAGAAAATGTTAATCAACTGTTTTCACGCTCATTGGCCTAATTTGCAACAAGACAAATACTGACTGCATATAGAAATAACCAGAGAGCTACCAGCGCACTCAAATAATCTCTCCATAGTCTCCAGAGCCACTACAGAGGTTTAAGAACAGATTAGGCAAGTCCAGAAGGAGCTGTTTTATGAAGGTGATGGACCACATGCAGTCCCTTCCAGCCATGCCCCTACACCTGGGGAACAGACACTGAACTACAAGGAGCACAAACACATCAAAACACCCATTTCCATCTACTCCAAACTAGACTCAGAGCAGCAATTCAGAATTGTCCTCTCAAAAAGATCCACACAGGTGACTCTGTGAAACAGCTTGTATTGTAAAGGACCTAAAAATTCAACGCTTCCAACCTCACTGCCCCCGCGCAGTGCTCCACGTCAACGTGATCCCAAAAATCCCAAAAGAAATGCCCAAAGTTTCTCTCCCCACTCAGGCTCTGTAGTTGCTCCCTGTCACCATTTCAGCCACCTCACCCTTACCCTCACAACCCCTCAATCACTGCACTGGTGCCAAGCACACCCAACCATGATACAGTTTCCTTGTCTACGGGATAATCATTTCTCCTCCTCTTCCCCCCGTACAGAAACTTCAACCAGATGAATCCTGGTAGTTACTATTTATTATAAGCCATGAACTGAGGTCCAAAATTATTGCTTCAAAATTTAGAGAGCCATAAAATGAGGTTGCTGTGCAAGCAAAGTCACGGGGACAACTGGTCCTACTTCAGCGAGACAGAAACGCAGTTGGATGATTATTCAGGCAGAATAATACAGAATATACAGAAAATCCAGCCTTAAAATGTGCCCCTGCTGATTCATCGTGATCTTAGTGCTTTCTGCTGTAAGGAACTCACCTGAACTCACTGTTGGTACCTCCCTGGGTTAGGGTAAGAGCACAGGAAGGTACCACGGGACCCCTAAAGGCACCACTTGGACAGAATCATTCTGTGACCACCTGCTTCATCTTCATCCACTCCAGAGAACCGGTGAACGTTTAAAATCACGCAATGTGCATTTAAGGAATTGATGAGAAAGGGTCCAGAGCTTTGTGAAGTTCTTAAATATTATGTTACCCATCCCATAGTGTCTACCCAGAGCTGTTAACACAGAGCAGTTTATACCTGAGTGCTATTCAGAAAGGCCCTACTAATGTCCCCACAATACAGAATTTTCACTCTTTTCTTAAAAAATAAAACCATTTATCACCATATCAGTGTACTTTAAATGCAGCAGGACAACTTTTCTCAAATTTCTAGGGAAGCTTCTCAGCTGATTCCTTAAATGATGGAGGAGGCTGAGGTAGGAGCCTGGTGAACACAATGTTGAATTCTTTGTGGAATGTATTAATTCATCACACTGAAGTGCAATATGCTCATGTGACTGCTCATGAGAATTTAAGCATGGTATGTTTGTTCACAAAACCTGAGAAAAATGGTGTTACAAACTGGGAAAGTTTGTGGAGAGAAGTCACTGTATCCTTTCAACAACTGTTACCAATAGTGAATTCCTGTCAGCACATACCATAAACAAGTTTTATGGATATGGAAAAAAAAATATGAAATCAATTTACCCATCTTCTAGAATTACTGCTCTCCAAATTCTAGATTAAACACTGCTGCCAGTCACCCATTTCCAAATACCTCCATTCTCTGAAGGCTGTGTCACCTCAGGACAATGTCACCTGTCAGGAAAGCAAAGTCCCCCAATAATCCCTGGAGAATGCTTGGCCATTCCAGCCAGTGGCACAATCCTTAGCAGCTCCTTGGAAACAAAATGCCTTCTCTACCTTTGGCTGGGGAAAAAAAGTCTTCCCTGGAGGAAGGTGAGCATGGAGCCTTCTCAGCTCAGGGTTTGTAAGGGCAGCTCCACTTCAGAACCAACTGCTCAGTGTGGTCGTGGCAGGACAAAGGAACCTGGTACCCATCTGCATTTTTTTTATATTTAAACACAGAACTTGGGATTGTGGAATCCCAGACTGGTTTGGGTTGGAAAGGACCTTAAAGCCCACCTCATTCCACACCCTGCCATGGGCAGGGACACCTTCCACTATCCCAGGTTGGTCCAACATGGCCTTGAATGCTTCCAGCAATGAGGCAGAGCATTCATGAAGCTCCAACTTGGCCTGGTTATTCCTAACCTAGTGGCAAAAAACCTCACAATTTCCACTTCAGAAAGCCCCAGTGAGGCTTAAGCCCCTTGGCAGCCTGTCTTGAAAAGTCCTCCAGTGAAGAGAATACAAAGTCAAATCCCAAAAGCTCCTATTTTGACAGACAAACTCTTCCTCACAAGACAATGGACACTGAGTTTTCCAGGATGCAGCCAGGCTCCCAAGCAGTGTGCTCTGCCCATGAGCTGCAAACACCCACCTTCACAAATAAATCTGAAACATCACCTCTTGCATCTTCTCCTCCATCTCACTGTGCTCGATTCTGTTCAAAAATCAACCGTTGTCTCTCCAAGGATGAACTACAATATTGAAATATTATTTTTTCCTGGAACTTTCAGGATGATAAGTTATATACAGACATTAAAATTCCCTGTCCTCTCCTGCTGCAGTTAATTTACAGAGCATGAGGAGTGTTATGTACAGACCTGCTCAGAAAGTTCTGCTCCAGGGATGGCTTGAGTTACAGACACTTGTGGATGTGCTGGAAGTTTGTTCACCAAAGACAATTTATGACTGTGCATCACCACCCTGAAAAAACATGGTGTTCCTCCACCTTCCACAGTTCTACACTCCTTAAAAAAATCAAACCCTCCAGACCTGTACTAAAACTGTGATACTCTGCAAGCTGATCCTGCACGGAAACTATGTGAGAAAGCAGCTCCACAGAAGTGCTGGCTGTCACTCTGAGACAAGACTTCCACCTCTGCACAGTCGTCTTCACAGCACAAAGTTTGAAAACACGCCCAGCTGAGCGTGTCGCTGAATCCCTTGGACGCAGGATCCCTCCTCCCCAGCTGCTGGGTTAGAAACCACTCTGTTCACTAAAACAGAACTAATTATGTTTTACTTCCAGTGACTCCTCAGCAGAAATTGCTACCACTGACTGTTTGGACATGCTGAAAATTGTACACTTTGATATTAACAATCACACTCAGGCACGCACTGCTGCCCCGTGAAAGCCGTGCCCCTGAAAACACCAATTCGCTGTTGAGTTTTAGCAGATTGCACCTCAAATTAAAGCAATTTGCTGGCACTTAAATATTATTCCGAACACCAAAAGCATGAATTAGCCACAGAAAGAGTAATTTAGCTGTTAGAACACTGGATAAACAAACCTACATTTACATTAAATTGAATATGAGGTACTTACTTACCTTTACCTTAAATTATTTCTTTAAAGACAAGTGTAAAAGTGGGGCCACATCCTACCACATTATACAGACTGAAGGAAGAATATCTGGAGTTATCAGCAAGCATGTAACTGGTGAGAAGAGATAGCAGCAAAGTGTTATCAGCCAAACCAGACATGTTTTTATGTAAAAAAACTACACTGACATTAATTTAACTCCAAGCCTAATGCACTAGAGTAACTATGCCTTAAAAGCAGTGCTTCTTGACTAACATCAAACTTCTGCAGCAGGCAGAATCGATTCCTCCTTCCCCTCTCCTGAAACTTCTGTGGTTCCCCCCAAAAAAAAAAGAAACGCTAATTGTCACCTGCAGCAGCTTCTTGAAGAAACTGGAAAAGGATCTCACAGGGAGAAAAAGCTTCAGCTGCAGTGGAGCAACTCTGATCAGGAGCCAAAGGTGCCAGAATGACGGTGCTGTTGTGTCACGTGGCCACAGCAAAACCCCGAAGAGAGGCAACCACGCACATCTCACCACCCCTAAACTGGGCTCACCCTCAACTTACAGGGCAAACCCCCCACAAAATGACAAATTGGAATTCCCAGCCCAGGCCCAGACTCCAGAAACACAGCCTAAGCTGTAAGTCTTCCTAGTTCCTAAGGCACAGGTTGGATCCCTCTCCACATGGGAGCTTTTGACAGTGATTTCCCTCCTGCCTGTGCCGGGGTCAGGCTGCAGTGCCTGGGATCCCATACCCACCCCATCCCAGCTCCAGCCCTGCCAGCACGCCGTGCTCAGCTCCCTGCTCTCTTGGCTTCAAGGTGTGCCAAGGTGCACTCAAGTGGCCTCACACAGGATCCAGAACATCCCCAATCGGAGCAAGTCGGGAAGCACCAGCCACAGGTCCTCTGCTGCCTGCGAGGTTTGTTCCAGCACACCTCTCCTGGAAGGACCCACACCCTGCACAGCAGCTGTCTGATCCAAACTGTGGCTCCTGGTGACTGCCAGAGGTTATTCCCCATATTTATACTACAAAAACTTGGTTCTTCCATTGAGGAGCTGTTTCATGGCTACACCAATAAGAAAGTGTTAATGAGTTATTTCCCTGCAGCCTCTGAGCATTCAGAGTGTTTGTTTCCCACCAAGGGCCCGATACAGCATGTGCAGAAAGGTGCTTGCTGCAAAGTTTTATCATTTGGATTTAAAAAGCTCTTTAATGATCCCCTATAATGACCCAGTCTGACAATGTGAGGGGGCTCAAGCTGCTCTACGAGAGCCTGAGCTGCCACCACGCCCCTGTCACCTCTCCTTGCCACATGCTCCCCCAACTCTGTGCCAGAACTGCCACCTCTCTGAGCCCAGGGGAGCACAGAGGTCCCTGAGGAGCCCCTGTTCAGGTAGGGTTTGGCCAGGTGAGTTCCTTGGCTGGGTCAGCACAAGGGAGGGAACAGGAACAGCTGGAGGTGGGGACATAGACGGGCATCCCAGCAGCTCTCCCAGCTCCACTGGCAGCTAGAACTGGTGTAAGCACAGGGGTTTAAGCCAAATCAATCCAATTTTTGATCATTTGGAGCATTAGCCAAGCAGCCTTTAGTGGAAGGTGGTGGTTTGCTCTTGAGTTGCGGAGCTCACTCATGAGTTACAATTCAGGAGCATCCTCCTGGCCAGCAGTAAAGATGTTTCCCAGCAGTTATTCCAGGACACATTCAGAGCCCCTGTATTGCTGCATCCCCACAAACACAGGATAATTCCAGACATCTGCAAACCACACACAAGTGACAGCAACAAAAAAGGCTCTGCAAGTGAAACTTGACCATAAGGCAGGCACTGTCACCTCAAAAAACCCAGACAGGCGTGGTTAACTTTTCCAGGTAACACCACACCTCCTTCCTGCCAGGTCCCAAGGCAGCAGGGAAGCACCAGGAAGCAGCAGCATTCCACTCCTCGTAGAATCACAGACTGGGCTGGGTTGGAAGGGCCTTTAAAGCCCATCCCATTCCACTCCCCTGCCATGGGCAGGGACACCTTCCAACCTGAGCCCCATCCAACCTGGCCTTGGACACTTCCAGGGATGGGGCAGCCACAGCTTCTCTGGGCACCCTGTGCCAGGGCCTCCCCACCCTCACAGGAAGTTGATCTTTTCTGCTTCCACTCTCATTTAAACACGTTAAGACCCAATTCTGCTGCCAGAACTATTTGTGATGCACCAGAAGTTTTATCAAATAATTGAGCCACATCAAAAGCTACCAGGGAAAAGATACATATATTGCCTTTTTCTTCTTTAAACCCTGATCAATTCCTCGGTTCAGTTCCCCACACGATCCTGCACACATAAAATGGGTGTGTGTAGCAGGAATAAGAAGTGGGTGTTATTTAAATTGTCACTGCTGCTGAAACAAACACTCAAATTAGAGCTTCAGAGCAAATGACTACTGCCATCATCATTGCAACCTGGGGAGTTTCAAGGAATTAACAATGGAAAAGCAGTTTGGCATTCCCCTTGCTTTGACCCCTCAATTCAAACTCTCTGATATTTCTGTTTACTCAGATTTTGTCTTAGCGGCCTCAAAGTTCAGAATGGTCTCACTGCTGCAAGGGGGGCACTGTACAGATGAAAAGTTTTAAACCTCCAGCCCCCCAAACCCTCTCAAGAAGTGACAGCCTGTGCTGCCACCAAGCCAAATAAGCTTTTTTAGAAAGAAGTGGACCAGCATAATTCAAAGCAAGGCCAAAAAACCAACTGTACCATCACCCTCACACAGGTTTTAAGTGAATCCAAGTGTTTGTAATAAAGAGCACTAAGAAACACAGTCCTCATTTAAAGTTATTATGAAGAACCCAAACACAATGGGACTCTCTACATCAGGCCCAAATCTTTATTTGGAACTCAAGACCGACATGATAACTACACTCCAGACCTTGCACATTAGGAAATGCTCCCCAAGCCCCTGCACATTTTGTCACACACCTGGAACAACCTGCTGCCTTCACACAGAAAATGAGACTGCTCAAAACAAGATGAGCTGCAAGTGAGGAAAGGGACAAAGAGGGCAAGAGGTACAACAGGTTCTCTGCACCTCCCTCAAAACTGCTAAGCTCATTAGGGCTCGCAGAAAAGGATAAAGCTCAAGCAAGAGCCATTCCTAGTCTACTTTCGCCCACACGTAACACTTCCTGCATCCAAAGAAATCACCGAGACCCTCAGGAAGTGAAGCACCAGCTTCCCCTGCTTTCCATACTTATATTATTACAGCAGTGTCCTGCACCTTCTTAAAACACTACTGGAAAGCACCTTTACCCCTGATGAGGGAGGTTTTGTTGCCAGCACCTTGGTAAAACAACCAACAGAGAAAACAGCCATGGAAGCATCTTTAACCATGCAACTTGTGCCAGCTGGGAGATCAGCCCATGCCAATGCACCACCAACATATTCCAGCACACAGGCCAATTAATTATTAATAATCCAGAGCATGGAGCACTCCTGAATATCTGTGCAGCACGTCCAGCTGAGATACTGCATGAACCACAGCCCGAGTTACAGCCGAGCCCAGCCTCACAGAGAGCACATAATACAGGCTGTTACTCAAACCAAAGCTGGGTTTGTGTCACAGAGGGGTACTAATGGCAAATAATGAAGTTATTATCTAATATTTAAAAACAGGAACAGATTGCTACATATTCAGCATGAGGAACCATTTAATTGTGAGCACAATTCTAGCAGCTGGTTGGAAACGACAGGCTCGTCCACAGAGCAAAAACCAACATTTCTCATTACCCCTGGCATCGGGGAATAAACTCTCCCAGGAGCACAGAGCACGAGTTACCAAGGCAAAGGTGTTCTGCTGGGTGCAAGGGGTGGCTTCTCAGCACACCCTTTCGAAGGCAGAAGCCTTGTTCCCACCAGAACCAAGGAACATCTCCCCTGTCAGACCTCACAGAACAGAACTCCTGCTCTCCTCCACCTCCTGCTATGTTCTCACAGAAGCTTTGGAAGGAAAGTGATGCTGGTACTCAGTGCTTAGGTCATGGAGCAGAAGTGGTTTGCCCATATGTTTCCTCGAGGAGAAAAGGCTGAATAAATGAAGACACAATACCAGACATCCCGGGTGGCTTCTAGGATGATGTAAGTTCTTTTAAAAATAGCTTATTTCTTATAGGTCTCCTTCGAAATAGTTCAGAATTTACATGGGTAACCTCTAAGTGTGGGAAACTAAGTTATAAATATATTCTGCAGCAATTACTAGAGGAGGTTCAAGTGCTAAACATGTGTGTAAATTCAATATTGCTCCCGAGTCAGCAGGGCTTTACGGAGCAGCTGGAGATGAACAATCAGCACAGGAGATGATTTCCTGAGGCCAGCAGGTTCTGCAAGCTTGGGGAAATGATTATTTTGGCCAGTTCAACCCAACAGAGGTAGAGAGACTTATGTCCTATTTTTTTTTAATTTAAGGCATGACCTGCGAGTCGACCAAGATCCAACTAACCACTCAGGAATGAATGTCCACAATGGCAGCTCATGTTAGGGGATGTTAAGGAATTTAAATGAAGCTTAAATTTACAAACCCTACAGTAAAGCACCATAAAGAACCAACCATCTCCTCCTCCTCCTCCTCAGCCCCACAGAACTGGACTGGTTTTGCCCACCTGGCACTACTGATGCAGCTTTTACCCTCTGCAGAAACACACACACACACACCAACTACACCGAAAAGCTTGAATTAAATCCAGGCCTCAAAGCCTGACCTTCTTGGTAAATGAGGAAGTCAGTGACAAGAGTGAATACTGTAGGTTTGAACACAACTAATTCTGTCAGGAGAAGATTCTAAGAGCCAGCAGAAAGTAGCTGGAGTTTTCCATGAGTCCCTGCAGGCACAGCAGCTCATGGCTGCACTGACTCTCCCAGCAGGAAAACAGCAGAGCAGCTTCTTGTACTTTCATGCTGGTGCCCAAGTGTGATAAAACCCAGAATCTGCTTTTTAAGCACGTTCAAAATGTAAGTTTTTCTTCCCTCTGTGCCAGTGACGTGCCAGGTAGCGAACAATCAACAACACCACGTACTCCATGTGCTTTGGAGCCAAGAGTCTGAGCTCTCAGCCTGCACAATGAACCTCAGCTACACCACCTCTGCTCTCCTTCAAGAAAAGGTTAAAGTGGAAAACAGACCCTGCCTACAGGCACTTTGGAACAATGGGCTGATTTTTCTGCCACCAATTATGGCCCTGGATAAGTATCAAGTATGTAGAATTATAATTTAACATACATCACTCCTAAACTTAAGGAGCTACTGACCTGTTGGGAGCTCTGGCCTCTCCTTGTCTGGTTATTTTGGGTCCTCTCACAACAGCATCGTGTAACATCAGTGTGTGGAGAAAGGGAAAAGTATCCATCACAAAACTGAGTTCCTGGCTGCTGAATTCTGCACAGCCACAGTGTCTGACAAAGTAACACCAGAATTAGGGTAACCACTGCAGCTGACAGTTCTGAAGTCAAAAGACACCACAGATCTGCTAGAATTTTATTAAAGTAGGTTGGCACTCGGTCTCGCATAGAGTGAAAAATCTGCAGCCACAGAAAGAGAGCTCAGAGCAAACAGGATTCATGAAGTGCACTAACTGACATTTCAGCAAGATCCACGTTGAGGTACTGCAAACTCAGACAACGCTGACATTTAACAGCCCACAATTACCACCACGATTTGTTACTGTTACTCCAATGTGTAACACTGCAGCTCACGATAAATGCCCAGCCCAGGAGGTTCTACAGAACCTACAAGGTCAGGGTGATTTTTCTTCAGTCCCCTTGTCACACACAGGCCACTCCGGGGGGATTCCAAACGACAGTAACTTTATTAGCTACTTTAGGACTTTGATACAGGTCTATCACAAAAAAGCACTTGTTCAGACAGGAGCAGGTATGACTTTAATAGAACCAAAGCACCATTTCACACACCCCAGCCCCTGGAATAACACGTACACATTCAGCCTGATGCACCAGAGGCTGCCCCCACAAACTGCAGATGGCCAAGACAGACCAACCTTTGCCTCCTGCAGTGGTGACTGTTGATCTAACACTCAAAAATTGGACAGATTGAGGGCCCTGCAGTCCTCTCACAGTAATAAACACCTAAGCAAAGAACTGCTTGGATGAGCCAAAAAACCCTTTAAAGGAGCAAACAATCCTTTGGATAACCGCCACTTAAGGCCACTTACAGGTAAAATACACGCTGACTTCTGTGCTTACACCACATCCCAGAAGGAGCAGATAAGCTCATTACGGCGCTGCAGGAAGGGATAAAAGCGAAGACCGAGGCTGCTCCGTGCTGGAGCAGCTCCAGAGCCCCGCAGCCACCGCCGGAGCCCTTCCGGCGTCCCCGCAGCCCGGGGTCCCCCCGGCCGCGGCCGGAGCGGCCGCAGGGCCCGAGGAACAGGTGGGCGCCCCGGAAGGTCCCGGCGAGCGGCGGCGGGGCCGGCCCAGAGCCCCCTGCAGGCCGCGCCCGA
>VWZW01002443.1:32482-61188 GCA_013397115.1 Edolisoma coerulescens
TGTGGAGAGAAATAAATAATGGGGATAAACCCCCTGCGGGCACCAGTCGGACGGTGAAGGTGTGAGGGGTGTTACGGTCCCCTCAGCAAAGCGTCAGCGTGGCACTTAAAACTTCTCCCAGCATTGAAGAGCAGCTCAAAACTGACTCCTGATTTCGTTATTTTAAGGCGGCTGCTTCGAAGCTGAATCCCGGCTTTTGCACAGCTCGAGTCTTGTGGGGACAGCCCGCTCTGGGGCCACACGGCCTGTGCAGGGTGATAAAACTGTTTGAATTCCTTTCCCAGTGGAGCTCCCTCCTCCTCTGTTCCCTCTGTTCAGAAAGCACTGTCAGCTCTGCACAGGGTCATCATTTTTCCGAGGAAGAATAAAAACCCCCCAAAGCTTGGGGGCCCAGGGGCCTGCAGCGGGTCACACACAGCGATGCCACGTCCACCCTCCCCTTCACACTTGGTTTAATGAAGATTAGGCACTAAATGTTTTCCAAGAATTACATTGGTTCAATCCCTGTGTTGTGTTTGGATGGCCTGAGAAGGCAGCACACTTTTTTTTTATTATTATTTTTTCGCTCATTCTAAAGAATAAGAAAAGAGTCAAAATATACCAAAATTAAGGACAAGGAATATGTTTAAATTTAACCAAAGGTTGTGCATATTTGGACAGCTTGGACAGCTCAAACCACATTTGAAGGAGTGTAGATTTTTCCAGGTTCATTACAGCCAGGCATCCTCCCACAAATGACCCTTCCCCTGTCATGTTTCATTTATGTGAAAACGTCAGTTCAACCAAGAGGGTGACTCAAGTAAAATGCCCAACACTTGCATCCCACTACCAGATAAAATTTAAAATATTCCCTAAAACCTGTGCCTCGGAATCATTTAAATCAGGCCTCTTTCTCCTGAACAGCTAAAGAAACTGAAGCTGCGGAAGCCCCACTAACAGTTTACAGTTTGGTTTAAAAAATGCTCAGCACTGCACTCTCTTAAATTATCTTGGTGATCCTGGGGAAAAGCTGTTGGTCAGAGAGGCCAACTTAATATAAATAACACAAGAATCAAGACAGATTACAAGACTAGCAACAATTTCCCAAAATATACCGATACAGAATCAATTTCTCCCGTAACAGAATGAAGATGGCATCAAATATATATTTTACCATTAAATAGAACAACTTTATTCAATCAAATCCAAGATTATCCCAAAATTATCCCTTAACATAGGCTTAGAGAAGTTTTTTTGCCATTTTTCCCCACTCAAAATCCCTTACATATTGCTTAGAAAAAAAAAAACTTCTTTGAAATATCAATTTATAAAGTTGGTTTTTTTTCTGGAAAAACATGGAGAAGGCGAGAATGGCTTTTTTTTTTTTTATCTTGAATATTCCTTTTCTACTCCTTCAACAAAATTAATGGAATAGTGAGAAGTTACAAGAACACTCTGCTCAACTTTTACACAAAACTGAGAACTAAGGAGTGTGAGTTGCAGGTGAGCTGGACAGGGGTGGCACGAGCTGGCACAGCCCGAGCTGGGACTGGCAATGCAGAGGTTTAAACTGGGGACTGCAGCTCCAGTTCTCCCCTGCTCCCCACTCTGAGCTTAGAAAACAAAGTTAAAGCTCTCTTTCAGTGAAGCTGAAATAATTTTTTGTGAAGGTTGTGGCTCAGAGCCCTGGCAGAAGGAACCTGGAGGGGACGAGCGCGTCCCAGCTCCCCACGAGCCCGGGGCTGCAGTTGGAGAGCATCAGAATCTTTTACTTCTAGAAAAGTTTGTTCCCAGCCAAAAGTCTCTTCCGATGTGTTCGTGGGTGGCTTTCAAGATCCAAATAACCTGGGGGATGCAACAGGAAAAAACGTAGGTGAGAAACAGTCGCAGCCACACCAGTGCAAGGCTGATTTCATCTGACTAACTTGGTGGGTTTCCACCCCACCCCAAAATGAAAAACATCCCCAAATTTAAACCCAGGTGATGTTTGATTTGAGCAACTCCCAACAAGCAACCCTCTGCCTGAGGCTGAATGACTCAGGTGCTGGCACAGGTGCTTTTCAGGCACTACAGGTGCCCACATTAGCAAAAAAACCCGTGAGATCAACCCACATTTGAAAATTGAAATAAGGAAGTGAAGTGAAAAAGAATTAGGGAAAAATCGAGTGGGAGATAAAGAGATGAGAAGAGAGATATATGTGCAAGAAAAATGCCAATATATGACTTTCTATAACCAAGTGATGAGTCGCTGCCCAGGGTTACTTACACAATCATGCAGAACATCATGAAGATATTCCACAGGGCAATGAAGATTCGAAAATACCTGAGACTCAGCAAGAACTCTCTGATATTGTCACCTAGAAACCAAGAGGAGAAGCCTTTGATATGGAAAACACACCTGACAAGTCACATTTTCAGCGCTGTCTGAAAATCACAAGCAACTCTGAGAGGAAAAAAACCATAAAAAACCACACAAAAAAAAAAAGTTCAGACTGAAATTTGAGGTTGTAGGTGAATGATGGATGCTCTGCTCAGTGCAACTCTGTAACGACATGTGGCAAAATACCCAATAAATTATAAAAAGGGGTCACACTGCAAAAATGGGAAGACCAGTTGTAGTTCCAAGGCTTCCCGGGATTTTTAACCAGCAAACAGAACTACAAAGGAGCAACACAGGTGTATCCACATAGAAATGGCAATCAGGGAGTGAGCAGGGCGTTACCTCTATAGCACAGGTACCTACAGTCAAAAATAACTAAAGAAATGTGCTTTTTGTGTATTTCTTCCCATTCCAGTTTGCAAATTAATAAACCACTCATTCCAGCCCCAGAGCAATTCACATCCAACAAAAAGGGGCGGAAAACTGTGGTTTGGCCAAGGATTTCCTCCAGAAAAGCCCGTTCCTGTGCGTGTCCAGGCGGCCCAGGGCAGGGCTGTGCCCGGCTCCCGCGTCCCCTCCGTTACCGGTCGTGGGTTCCCTCGGCTCCTCTCCGAATCCCTCCGTGTCCCTCCTCCTCCTGCGGGGCAGAGGGGTCGTGTCAGGCGGGTGAACCCCAAAAAACCCTCCCCGTTCCCCTGCCCGCCCTCCCCGTTCGCTCACAGCCTGAAGTTGAGCACGGCACCGGCGTTCACCAGCAGCGTCCTGCGGGAGAGACGGGGAAATGGGGACGGGGAAGGAGAGGGGGATGGAGAGGGGAGTGAGGGCGGGCATGGGGAAAGGGACAGCGGGACAGGGAAAGGGGGAAGGGGACAAGGGGACGGGGAAAGAGTCGGGGAAGGGGAGTAAGGACGGAGGAGGAGGGTCGGGGACGAGGAAAGGGGGAAGNCCGGACACCCGCGGGGAGCGAGGGGCCCGGCCCGGGCAGCGCCGGCCGCACCTCCCGCAGCTCCCGGACGGGCCTGCGGAGCCGGGTCGGGAGCCCGGAATCGAGAACCGGGAACTGAGAACCGGGATCCGCGGCCGCGATGGATCTGGCGGAGGCGCTGCCCCTCGGGGAGCTGGCGGCCGCCTTCGCCGCGCTGCCCGTGTTCCCGCTGTTCGACACCGCCTATTTCATCGTCTCCGTCCTCTACCTCAAGTACGAGCCCGGTGAGTGCGGCCCTTGGCCGGGGGGGCCCGGGGGGGGCTGCGGTGCCGCCGTGCCGGCGCAGACCCCGCACCCGCAGGTTCTGCCCCCTGCCCGTGCCTCTCCTCCGCCGCCCGTCACGGGCGATGTCACAGCCCCGACACCTGTGTCTAAGGCAGAAACCCCCCCCGCGAACCCGTGACTCTTAGTTTGAAAAATAATCTTGGATTTTGTTTAAGACTGGATTCCGGCCGCATTGAGGTATTTGAGTTCGGTCGCTTGGCTGCCACCCCAGGACTGAGAGTTGCGTTTCTGGCCGGTCCCTTGGCTTGAATATTTTTGTGGCAGTACCTTCCTCCTATTTACATACAGAAGGGCTGGATGTAAAACCTTGGTTTTTCCCACCCTCCGGACCATGCCCTGGGCTGTTCTCAGGCACCATAACTGACCTTGCTTTGTTTGTTCTCTTGGGCTTATCTTGCACAGATCGATAGATCTGCGCCTTGGCTTTCACCTTCTGCCCTGTCACAGCCTGGCTGTGCCTCGGTCTTTTCCAAACGCCACTTTCCCTCTGTGTTTTTGACAACGTGTGCACTCTTCATGCTCTGTTTTGAGCAGCTTTACTGTAACTTCCCAGTGACTGAGGGGAAAACCAACGCCGAGCTCGGGAGTGATTTTCAAACCCCGTGTTGTGCGACCTCTGAGCCCTACAATCCACACGCTGTTCCAGTTCAACTCCCTGTAAACAAGCGCTGGGTTTTCCAGGCCTGATCGCTCCCAGCTGCCTTCCAGCGTGGAGCCCTGAACCGAACAGTTAACAGACAACCCTCACAAAAATAGCTTTTAAATGTATGCAAGCCCAGAAATCCCCTTGGGACTGGATAAGGCCGGGATGTACTTTTCCCCAGATTCCTGCAGTGCTCCCATCCCACAGCTCCTGGGCTGAGGATCAGTGTCAGGACAGAACCGTCCTGTTTCCTCCTTGGAGACAGCATGGCTTCGTGGAGCCAAGGGAAAACAAGTGTTACTAAATTTAAGCCTCAAGCTAAACCTCAGGTTCCTATAGAACCAGTTTCATGTCTCGGCTGTTGCAGCTGTCTCGCTGCCGCTGTGTTTTCAGCTGGTTCAAATGTCCCCGAGGATGGAAGAGCCTGGGCACTCACAGCTTTGGCTCATGCTGATCCACTTACTGCTGTTTAAGGTGGACCAGGTAATCATGTTGACATAATATTTTTAGCATTTTCTCTCTTTGTCTGCTCACTGAACAGAGTTTTGTGTCTGAAACGCCTCACGAAGGGTTCTGGAGCAGTTTAAGGTGATGAAACAACCTCACAGAATTGATGCTATTGGGAGGTTTTCCTGCAAGAGTACAAAAGTGGATGAAAATTGCTACAGGAATTTAAAAAAAGGGCACAGCAGGTTGTGGGAGGAGACCACAAAGTATTTCCAAACCAGTACAGGAGCGGGGAAGAACCCTCAAATCCTCTTCTCTCAAATAAAGATTAAGAATTCCTGTTCTATTTTTGCAGGTTATCTTATGAATGAAAGAGCTGAACAGATTGTTCATGAATTCTAGAGGGCACCTAGGTTGAAGCAGTGGAGAGAATGGTACTAGTATGCATTTTATTTTTAGACTGTAAAAAGACATTGATTTAAAGGGAAAAAAGTGTTCTTTCTGATAGCAGCAAATAAAGGAGAGAAACTCTCAGCCAGTTCATAAACTTCTAATGACTCTGTTCACGTGAAACCTTCGGGGGGTCTGCAGGCTGTGATCATTTCTTGACCATCTCTGGTACTTGTTTGGGCTTCACACTTTTGTATTTTGTTCTCCAAGCACTTCTCTTTGAGTTACTTTGTGGGAGAACATGCGCCTCGAGCCTCTCTCTTACTGGGTCTTGAAGTTCCTGCTTAATTGCTCGATCCATCTTCTCACTGAGGCTGGACTTGATGGCCTTGAGGGTCCCTTCCAACACTGGTGACTTCGTGATTCCAAATTTTTTTCACAGGAGCTGTGGAGATGTCCCGGAAGAGCCCTTTTGCCTCCTGGCTCTGTGCTATGCTCCACTGCTTTGGGAGCTACATCCTCGCTGATCTGCTGCTGGGAGAGGCCCCCATTGGCTACTTCAGCCACAACTCCAGTGTCATCCTGGCCACAGCAGTGTGGTGAGTCCCCTCCACCCCTCCTGGTGTGGCACGAGCTGCCCTGGCTGTGCCCAGTGCTCCGGTGGGGAGGGAGGAGTGGAGGGAGATGTTCTCCCTGTGTGACACAGCTCTGATCTGGCTGGGATTAACTGAGGAGAGCAGAGGTGGGCTGAGGTAGTCTGTGAGGCTCTTGCATTCCTGGCTCTAATTCCCAGTTTCCCTGACCAGTTGCCTAATGCTGTGATTATCTGGGCTGGGGCACTTCTATTCATAGCAGCCACTGCTGAGCCAGGGCCAAACCTCAGGAGCAGCAGCACCCACTGGTCCCACGCAGAGTGAGGAGTGGCACATCCTGAAGATTTGGGGGCAGTTTATTCGTTGTGTTGGTGCAATGGGCACAAATTAACTTCCTCAGTGGGTATGGGTTGTAGGTGCTTTTGCGTGGCAGGATGAGCAGTGTTGGGAAACGTTATGAACAAAATTTTCATAAACAGAAGCCTCAGAGTAAATCCCTCAGCCACCTAGTTTTCTCTGCTTGAGAAAATTAGGAGAAAGATCATCTTTCAGGGCTGAAAAATATGGCAGTCTTCTGGAAAAAGGAGTATTTGAAATCTGTCCTCTGTCTGTAATTTCGTTTCAGTATGTGCAGCTTCTTGTTCTATATGAGCTGATGCTTCTGGACCATACAAGACACAAACTTCTAAAAAATTCTGAATTAAAATTATTGGTTTTTATTCAAGATGGAGTATTGGTAGTGAGGGCTCTCCGAGTTACTGAGGGCTCACTGAGTTGTTGCTATAGAGAAGCTTTGTTGCATGCTGGTTTCCTTTTTAGAATTAGCTATGAAATCAAGAATTTTTTCTTCTTTTAATTTTTCTTCTCCTTCACCCCCACCTGCCATAACTCAGCGTGCCACACTACCCTTCTCTGCATATCCCAGACCAGAACAAATCTGTGGTCTTCTTGCAGGTACTTGATATTCTTCTGTCCCATGAACCTCTTCTACAAGTGTGTCAGCTTCCTGCCCGTGAAGCTCATCTTCGTGGCCATGAAGGAGGTGGTCCGAGTGCGCAAGATCGCGGCCGGGGTGCACCATGCCCACCACCTGTACCACCACGGGTGGTTCGTGATGATGGCCACGGGATGGGTCAAAGGTGACACCTGAGATGCTCCAGAGGCTGCAGGGAGGGCTGGGACAGTCTGGGGGCAGCTCAGGGGGAGCAGCAGGGAGGGGACGAGGGCTGGGTCCCTCAGGTTCCCAGCTCTCAGGTGTTCGTGCGGCCTTGCGGGGTGGTTGAAGAGCTGGAGTCAGGAGCTCTCTGTTCTTTCTCCTGTGGTCTCTGACCTCACCTGTGTCTTGTCAGGGGGTTCTGCCAGTCAGTTTTCCTTTAGTTTGTGTTTAGAGCAGGCATTTGAGCATCAGTAACTGCAAGAGGCAAATGCCCTTTCCCTGCATCAGGAACCGCTTGGTAGGAAGTCAAGAAAGCATTTGCCCTGCTCTGTTGGTGGAGGCTAACTTTTAAATTTGGGGAGAATGTCGAGAACCCTTTGTCCCCCTATGTTATCCTTCTCCCTTGAGGATCCAGAGCTCTCTTCTGTGGCACTTCTAGCTCTTTGACAGGTTTCTCTGTCTCACAGGTTCTGGTGTGGCCTTGATGTCAAACTTCGAGCAGCTGCTGCGTGGGGTCTGGAAACCAGAAACAAACGAAATTCTTCATATGTCCTTGTAAGTCCTCAGCCTGGAAATTCCCAGTCAGGCCAAGAATAGAATGTAAAGAACCAGTCAAGGCTGGGTGCAAACCTTCCAGAAAACCTCTTTCTTTCTCTTCCAGCCCTACAAAGGCCAGTCTGTATGGCACAGTCCTCTTCACTCTGCAGCAGACTCACTGGCTCCCCGTCTCCGAGGCAAACCTCATCTTTTTTTTCACCATGTTCATGATAGTTTGCAAGGTAAGTTTACAGCAGCTTTGCTGCCAGCAAATTACAGAACCTGGTCTGGGGATATTCACCTTCCTGAGCCACTACAGAATTTGCTGGCTGTAGGATCTGCTCAGGAAATTCAAGGCTGAATTTTCCGTCATACAAGCAGATCCTTGTGCCTCGAGTCATGTAGCAGCAGGGGCTTTCTGTGGGGTCAGTAGAACGCTCACTGGTCAGCATTTCCTTGCTGTGTGTGCTCTCTGAGTGTCCCCTGTTGCCTGGCAGGTTTTCATGACGGCCACTCACTCCCACGCCTCACCTTTTGCTCCGCTGGAAAACCTCATCTGCCCCGTCCTCTTCGGCTCTGTTTCCAGTGGGCACCCAAGCCACCACCACGACCACCATGGGGCCTCCCACGAGGTTTCCCACCCTCCTCCTCCTCCTCCTCCTGCCAAGTCCAAAGAGGAGCTGAATGAAGGCACGAGGAAACGGAAGGCAAAAAAAGCTGAATAAAAAAGCAACGGCGCAGAAAATAGGCCAAGCAAATTCTTCCAGAGCGGAGTCTCAAAGCCACCTGTGACCTCCTTTATGCTCCAGTCCTTCTCTCTCAGACTTCAGAGGAGAGGTGGAAGCCAGGACACTGCCAGCCGGGTCCCTGAATTTCATTTTTGCTCTCTGTGCTGCTGCTTGCTTCTTGGTCTCTGCCTCTCTTATTCTGATCAGATTTTCAGGGATTTGTAGGTTTGTGCCAGGGTGGTAAGTGGGTGCCAGTTCCCAAGCTGTCAGCAAATCTGATGCAGCATTTTCAATTGATGTAAAATCTTTCACTGTGTTTATTTATGAATGGAGGGAATGGTTGGTGCTCCTGCAACTCTTTAAGGTCCTTTGAATTTTCACTGACCTTTTTGGTGTCTGCCAAAACAACAAACTGATAAGACACAATCAGTGTGGATATCAGGTTTCATATTTGAGGAAATTAAATGGCCTGGTATGAGCCTGGTCTGATTTTTCCCAGCTCCCACACCTGCCATATCTCCAAGTAATGTGACATTTTATATGCAATAAGGACATGGCCTTTGGCCGAGCCAAACCCCGTTTCCCTCACCTCAGTTCCCTCTGATTCTAATGGTCAGGACTTTGTAATTTGCTTAACCAAGTCTGTGTTTGCAAGAGCTCTGAAGCTGTGAAGTGCTCCCAGTGCCAGTGTTGGCACTGTCACTATCCTAAACTGTGTGTGGCATTGCTGCACGTTGTTAGTGAGTGTGTCCCACCCCAAACCTGATCCTATTGAACCAGGGGAGAAGCATGGCTCTGGTTTGTTTGTACTCCTGTGGGATACAAGAAGAGTGTGTGTGAGTGTAAGTATTTATTACTATTTATTTATAATTGCCAGGGCACCTGAGTCATGGACCTGAATCTGGCTTTTTTTTAACATTGCAATTGGAACTTCTAATTATGGCCCTGAGTCCACAGCCATGTGCTGGTTTGGGCTTGCAGTGAGCCTGGTGTGCTACAGGACAGCCTGAACACTCCCTGGATGCAGGAGGCAACCTTTTCTATATTCTTAAATTAAGATAGAAAGGCTGAAGCAGTGCATTTCACACCAGCTGATGAAAAACTACTGTAAAGGACTGTTAAAAGCACATCAGCTGAAAATACTGATTACCTTCTGTAGGTCCCCTCGGGCCAAACTGCTGGGCTGTGAATGCAGCTTGTGCCCAATGAGTGAAGAATGTGAACTGCCTTGCATGGCTCAGGAGGGGTCTGTCAGCTCATTCGTGTTCTGCTTAGTGAACACTGGCTTTTAGAGTAGTTTAAAGCTGTTCTTATAACTGATTTTGTTCTTAAAAATGGCATCTTCCAAGGGCTGGGATCACCACAGCGAGAGTGGCACGCCTGGGGAGGCAGCACTGGGCTCCTCAGCAGCATTTTCCGTCCCTAGCTGTGAGGTTTGCTGCTGTTTCCATTCCAGCTGGGAATGGGAGCAGGATGTAAGAGAAGTGGGGGTTTGTGTGTGTGTGTGTGTGTCCCTGTTCAAAACGGCAACTGATGGTTAAGGAAAGATAAGAAACCATCCTTGTGTACGAGCAGAGGGAAGCCAGTAGGAAAGGTCAGATGATCTGTGGGCTTGGGGTTTGACAGTGCCTTAATTTTGTGAGTTTCCCTCCCCTTCAGTAGAAAACAGGAATTCTGCCTGGCAGCTCCACTGTCTGGTCCTGCAGATGCTGCTCTACTGGAACCTGATGTGTCACGAGCATGCACGAGACTCTAAATAAATGTTCTATGAGATGTCTGATCCAAGGGGAACTTTGTTTTATAAAAGCCATCAACAAATAAAAATTGTGAAGTGACTCTGATTGTGCAGTGGCACCTGAGGAAATCTGTGTGTTTGTTTCACCCTCCCCAGTCCCAGCAGCCACCCAGGAGCTCTGTGTCACCAGGACCTGGTGACAAAATGATTCTTGTTGAAGGAGATCAGACTTTATGTCCTACAGCTGTGCCTGAACATGTTATAAAGGGGGGTAACATGTTATAAAGGGGGGTAACATGTTATAAATAACAAAAAGGTGTTTGTGGTGGTGTCCTCTGAGCAACCATCCTCACATTTCAGGGAAGGAAAGAAGGAAATTGATTCCTTTGGTGCTTATACCAGTTTTCTCTATTTTTCCTTTTGTCACCTACGAGGGAGGAGGGCATTCACCTGGGAGTGGTAAATATACACACAAACACACAATTCCAGCTTATTTGTGTGGAGTATCAGTATTTAAAACTGAAAAAAAATCAAAATTCTCTGCATGAGTGTGAATATTTAGCGTGGTCCTGCAGCTGCTGCTCTGCTCTCTGAGTGCAGAGGCTTTGCTCTTCAGAGTCTTTGGACTCTGAATCAAATTGAACTGAGTCAAATCACAGCTTCTAACCAAGCACAGAGAGAAGAAATATTCCAAAGGAGATTCAAATTTAAGCTCTGTACAACTTCAGAGTACCCAACAGGAGTGGGATTGGTTTTGAGAAGACAAGGGCCACAGAGGAGTCACAAGTTCCATTTAGTGAAGCCTTTCCCAGTGAGAGAGATGGAACCTGTCTTGAATTTCCATGGCTCAGCACTGGCAGTCTGGTACAATTCCAGGCTGGTGTCCTTCATCCCAAGAAGCAAAAATGGGCCTTTGAAAAAGCAGCACATTCTAAGCACGGCTGCAGGGACACAGGGCTGCTCCAGCACCACTGGGAAGCCCCACCTGACCTGTGCAGAGACTTCCTTCCTTCAGGCTCTGCTCCAAACAGAGAGAAAATGGGAGTGAGGCAATTCCTGAAGGGATGGAGTAATTTGTTCCCCCAGCTCAGAGGTGGAAGTGAGGAGGAAAGCATGACCCAGCCAATTGACTTAAACAAGAATCTGCAAAGGCCCGTTTGTGTTTTGAAAGGTTTCTCTTGTCTCCCCCTCCCCAGATTTAACTCTTTTAAAATGTTTATAAGCTCCCCTTAATTTAGAGCAGATGAGAGTATCAGTTGCACTGGAAAAAGGAATTTCCATTGGTAGATTGTACCAAAAGGTCGGTGTAAGTCTTACACTAAAAAAACAACTCAAAAAAATAAGGGATTACAGTGTTTCAGGTGGTTTAACCATTCTCCTGCCCTGTGACATCCCGTTCAGGGTTATTTTGCTCAGGACTGTGAGCAGGCTGATGAGAGCAGGTATTTCACGTCCTCTGAAGAATCCCACGACGTCTCTGGAGTCTCTGGCTCCACAGATTGTTCCCAGCTCCCAACTCTGCTGCAGCCCAGGGCAGGACAGGAGCCTGCCAGGGCTCAGGGGCTCAGACTTCCACGGGACAGACGTCATTCCCTCCAGAGATGTCCTGATCTGATGACTTCTGATACTGACTCCAGTGAGACCAGGCTAAATTTAGCAGTAGGTTTAATCCTCAAAGAGGCCCTGGGTGCCTGCTGGGAAAAGCAAATGTTTCAGTTGCTGTTTCAGCATTTCATGTGGATTGACAGGTTTCCCTTCCCTGTTGCAGAGCCAAACCCGGTGCCTGCAGCTTTTCCATTGTGGCAGATCAGCTCCACAGATAGGGAGAGCTCTACAGGCCTCATGTATTTGTAATTAAAAAACAACAACAACAACAAACAAACCCAGAGGATAATTTTACACAGAGCACTAATAATTCTTCACGGTAAATGAAGGAACAAAAAGAGGAGGGCAAAGGAAAGAATTTCTGTGCTGAAGAGTTTGTGTAAGAAAGGGCAAAGCCAGTACAGGAGCACCGAGCCAGAGCAACCAGTGTTCTTGGTTTCCACTTTTCCTTTTGTTATTGATGCCAAGATTTTACATTGTTGCACACTTTGTCCAAAGAATAAACAAATTATATAATCCAGCGAAGCAGAAAGACCCAGAGGATAAAGATGGATGTTACCTTGGCCATCTCCTGAGCAGTACAGAAGTTGTTCCTTTTAACACTTGCCAGGTGATCGGCTGCCAAATGCCTGCTCCTTCCTTCAGCCTGGTTCATGGTGATTTAAGGGCACACAAAAGCGTTAAGAATTAGAGCTTTATGTGTTTCACAGCAGCACAGCTTTATCTGGCCCTTAGCTGTGATTCTCTCTTTCATGGTTCTTGTGCTGTTCCTTAGAGGATGTAACTGGCTCCTGTAAGGATGGTAAGGAAGGTAAGGTGGGGTAACGTGGCATTTCCATGACCTTGGGTACCCAGGATTTTTGCTGCAGCAAAGGTTTTTCTCTCAAGATATTTTAATTCCTTGCCCAAACAATGGGAAATCAGAATATACATCTATACAAGAGGTTCCAGAAAGCTCTCAAAGATAGTTTGTATTTAGCATGAGCTGCTTCCATCCAGGAAGACAGGACACAGGCAAGGCAAACCACTCCCAACGGGGAAATGATGCTGTTGATGCCAAATACTCTGCACGGTGGGTTGATATTTTCCTCTTTAGGATGCTCTTAGCATTGGCCCCAAGGCATCTGGTTCATCCTGCCTGCCCATCCACCACAAGGAAATGCCAATTAGAAGGGTTTGAATTTCATCAGACATCAACATGACTTGGTAAACACCCACAAAATTACCTCCCAGCTAAGAATTTAATCCTGCTCTGAACGCAGCAGTCTGTGAACAAGCTGTTGGGGGCTGATGGCTCAGGGAACAGGCAGAGAGTGAGAAATCGGTTCCCTGTCATGCCAGAGCCCACGCTGCCATCCTGAGTCACAGTTGCTACTCACTTCACCTCTGTGATGACATCTGTGACAAAAAGATGTTGATAGTGCTAAGATCAACAGTCATGAATACCTTGGAGTCTGGTCTCTCTTTCACACTTGTGCATTTGCATCTTTCACACATTATCCTTAGAAAAAGTGCCATTTATATTTCCTTATCTGCTTCCTTTACTTGCCAAAAGCGAATTTGGGGAGGGAATTTTTTGAAGAGCTTGTGAATGTCAGGAGGAATCGGTGTGAGACAGTGATTCCATCTTAGCCCTAGGGTACAGGTAGGCTATAGCCCTGGAATGCAGGAAAACAGGTCTGAGACGTTTAGAGGCTTCAACATTTTTATAGCCTGAGGAAATCCAGAATGTCCCTGGAAAAGATTTCGTTGGTTGACTCTGTTTGGTTTTGATTTGCAAATTACAGCGAGCTGCCCCAAACCCGTAACACAGACTCCGCATTCCTGTGAAAGCGAGCTGCTGCTTCCCCAATTATCCCAGCCCCTGGTGCTCCTCAATGGAGCTGTCAGGTCCTGGCATTCCAAAAAAAGCTCTGCGGGCTGGGGGACTTCTGGTGCCACTGCCTGAATCAGCGAGCGAGGCTGATTTTCTTTGTGTGTGACAAGAGCTGGTGCGATCAGCGACAAAGGCAGGGAGATGCAGCGGGAGAAGCACGGAACGCATCCCCGACTGCAGCGCCTTGAAACGCAGCCTAAAAATCCACGACTTCAGAGTCCTGGTGTTGGCTTAAATTAGATTTAGAATAATGTAGGCTAAACCCTAATGTAGGCTCTGTGCTGTTTGTCTGTCTGTCGAGGTAAGGCTCCCTGCCTGTTTGATTTATGACAGATTAGGATGTCGGTTAATCTCTTCTTATTTGGGTAGATGACTGTGGGGATTAATCAAGTGTTGTCTGCAAAAGGAGCCCATAAATGCAGATTACTAATTTTTCATTAATTATTCCTCTGTACGCCAGAGGGATGCAGCCAGGGACAGACACCAGCCTCTTAAATCTCATTTCATGAGAGAACCAGGAAAAGCACAGCAGCTGCTCTGGCTGATACTGGTTTTCTCTGACATGCTCAGTTCATTTTCCTGGAAAACGCAAAAATCCACAGAAATTATAGATTATGGTCTCCAGAAAGTGGCCCTGAGTGAGGGGATCTGCTTGGCTGGCAGAGCACCCATCCCTGCCTGCACAGGATGTGGAGAAAGCAGCGTTCCTTATGGGAAGAGCTGTCCTGAGCACCTGCAGGAACACATATTGGAACGGAGTGAAACAGCAGCGTGCTGGGAATGTGGGAAAACAGAGCAGCCTGGCAGAGTGACAGCGGAGGATGCTCTGGGAGCAGGACGGGAAGATGCCTGTTCTGCCAGGGCTTCTGCCCGAGGGGGTTGCACCTTCTCTCCTTCTGCATTGCAAGGGCATTTGGACAAAGATGGGTTTTTTCCTCCTTGTTCTCTGCTGACAGCTGCAGTTTCCTGCCTTTGAGCTCAGGCACTGACCCTGGGGGTGGGAGCTGCAGCAGCAGCAGCATCCACGGATCCCCCGGGCCAGGGATGTGCACGTGGGGCGTGGATGTTGTCCTGCCCTTCATGACAAAACCGGGAGCAGCAGCCAACCAGCTCCTGCCTCTGGAATTCTGCTCTCAGCTGTAGTATCCCTCAGGAAGCGGATTTTCTTCTCTCCTGATTTCTGTCTTGCTGGGTTTTGTGTAAGTGATTACATTTTCCTTTTCTGCTCTTTCGGGGGTGGTTCCCCACCCCAAATGTTGCCATAATTGTGCACCGTGTAAACACCTTTTAGTAAATTCACTCTAGCACAGCTTGCCAGAAGGCAGAGGCAGGGCACGGGCACCCTCTGACTGCCTGGGTGTAAAGGAACCTGCTTTAAATGGCTGAGAGGGCCTGAACCGTCAATGATACTGGTGCTAAAATACTGAGATTATTTCTAAATTATTTCTAAAATAGTCAAGAGTGGGGAACAAAGGGACCTCAGGTGTACAGCACCTGACAGGGAGCACACTCAGGGCCCCAGGAAGAGCCCCTGAGGATTCTGCCCGAGTGACAAACACTGGTTGCTATAGAGATATCCGTCCTCTTCAAATACAGATGGATCCTGCCAGGATGCAGTGAAGTTCCAGTCAACCATTTCCTATCAAAGGAGCTGAAATTTTCTCAGGCTTTCCTTAAAAACAGGAGCAGGCAGCATTCTGGGGAGAGGCCCCGCAGGCTGGTGCTCACTGCCAACACTCATCTCCCCTTTCAGGGGAAATCTGTGCTGGGGGAGCTCGGGGAGCCCAAACAGCACCACGAGCTTCAGCCCAGACACACGCCGGGATCTCCTCCCTGGGAAGATGGATCCTCTTCTTTTCCAGCCTTCCAGCCTGGTCCGAATCTTTTTTAGCTCAGCTTTTTTTGGGTAAATCAGCTGAAAAGTCCTGGAGCTGCTGAGAGCATCAGGCACTCCCTGCTCGCGTTGCACTGCGGTGAGACGGCTGCTCAGCAGAGAAGCTGCAGTTTGCAGCTTCACTTGGGAGTGAAGGCGCCTCAGGACGGGGCAGGAATGGCAGAATTCTGCATTAGATCAGGAATTCACGGCACTGGCAGCAAAGCCACCTTCAGCCCAGGCACTGCTGTGTGCTTCCAGCCCGCCCAGGCACAAGGATTCCCCAAAACCCTGGACAACACACGCTCCGTTCCCGTCCACTGCTGCAACAGCAAGAAGTGTCTGTGGAGAACTTCTCCTCTTGGACAATGCCCAAATATTTCCCACTTCCTCTGCCCACTGGGACACAGTTGCCAGACTGAGCTCCTAAAGTGGTAACTGGCAGTGGGTAGCAGTGACTCAGATTTTCGGGAATTACAAAACTCAGTTTCCCCCTTCTGAAAATCATTCCTTTGGACTCCATTTTTAAACAAGAGAGCACAGGCTTAGAGGGGCTCTCAGTTCCACAGAAAGTGCTTCCCAAGGGAAGGAAACACTGCAGGATCTCCTCCAGTGGGTGCGAGGTGGTGAATGTGCTGTTTGGACAGGGAGGTGTCTCCAGCCTGAGCAGAGACCGTGTTTGTTTGCAGAACAGTTGGAGCTGCAGCTGCTGGAAGGAATCCATGACTGCAGAGAAGCTGAAATTTAAGGTTGAACTCGATGATCTCAGAAGGTCTTTTCCAACCTTAATGATTCTATGATTAGCCAGCATGTAAGGACACAGACGGTGTTGGGGTTTTACCTACAACACCTGTCCAAGGTGTGTTAGACCTCAGGCATTTTTGGGAACAGTTTTGGGTTGAAGGATGTAACGTGATCGGATTTTCAGCAAAAGACAATAAGTTAAACCCACTCTGGCACTGTAAGGTTTGGAATTCCTGTGGGCTGGAGTGTGAAGCGACACAAGAATTTCCTTTAACTCCTGCAGCCTTG
Source organism: Edolisoma coerulescens (assembly GCA_013397115.1). Taxonomy (NCBI): domain Eukaryota; kingdom Metazoa; phylum Chordata; class Aves; order Passeriformes; family Campephagidae; genus Edolisoma; species Edolisoma coerulescens. The sequence continues at coordinate 48,727 of VWZW01002443.1, forward strand.
GTGAGAGCTAATGAATTATTCCAGGGCTTTGTGCTGAGCCTTGCTCCCCGTGGGACAGCAGTGCAGACAGGAGAATTCCCACCCCGAGGGAGCTCTTGCCTCATCTGACACTGGCACAGGCTTCATCAGTGATCACTTTTCACTCAGGCCAGTCCCAAGGAAAGCTGCAGACAGAGCCATTCCCCTTCCTAATTTTAGCACTCCCTCTTGTAATACTTTATCACGATTCAGTAGTGCCATGAATGTTTACATAATTTTGGAGAGAGAAGATGCCAGTTCTGAAGTAATTTTGATCTCATATGATAAAACACACCTTTATACTTTTTATATAAAAATATATGTTTATTTATAGTCCTGATATATTTTCATTTTGCAGGTATGAAAAGTACCCATGAATATAATATTGTGTATCATGAAGAGGAGATGCTGCAAGTACCTGCTGGGAGAGAGCTCTCATGCTTGTGGTTGTGTGCCTGTATGTGCCTAATTTCTGTCTATTTGCTTTGTCTTCTTAATTTATCTTAAATTTCCCTAGCTGGCTGTTTGATTTAATTCAGTGAATACATCACTTAAAAGATGTCACACAGATTTTTCTGGAAAGTGGGAATCTCTCTTGTAAAAGGCACAGCAGGGGAAGCAGTGTAAGAATTTCAGACTCGACTGTGTATGAAAAGCTTCCCTAGGAGCAGAATTGCCTTTTATTGGGGCTCTTTCTCACTGCTGAGCTGGCCAACAGCACAGTAGGGGGGGCTTAAAGTGGGATGGAGGATTTGCTGCAGCAAGGTGTAAAAAATGTGTTTTTCTGGATCAATGCTGCTGTACTGTATTCTGTAACTAAGCAATCCAAAATGTCTTGATCTGGAGTTTTCATATTCTTGTTTTAATCATAGAATCCCGGATTGGTTTGGGTTGGAAGGGACCTTAAAGCCCACCCAGTGCCACCCCTGCCATGGCAGGGACACCTTCCACTGTCCCAGGCTGCTCCAAGCCCCGTCCAGCCTGGCCTTGGGCACTGCCAGGGATCCAGGGGCAGCCACAGCTGCTCTGGGTGGCCTCTGTCACCCTCCCAGGGAACAATTCCTTCCCAATATCCCATCTGCCCCTGCCCTCTGGCAGTGGGAAGCCATTCCCTGTGCCCTGTCCCTCCATCCCTTGTCCAGAGCACATCCATCCAGCACCAGGCTGCTCTCTGTGACTCTCCTGGGCACAGGGTGGGATTGCTGGGGTGTCTGTGCAGGGCCAGCAGTTGGACTCCACCATCCCTGTGGGTCCCTTCCCACGCAGGACATTCTTTGATTCTATTTTATGATTCTGTGATTCACCTTCCTGACTCGAGGTGTTCTGCCCAAATCCTCCCATGCAGACCTGGCTGTGGAGAGAGGTGCCCTCCTGGAGAAGGAGTATCCAGAGGCACAGGCCTAATGTTTGAGGTAAATCACTTCTCTCCTGTCTGTCCTGTCCAAAGGCCATCAAAACGCGTGTGATGGAGGAAAAAATACTCCCAAAATAATCATAGATTTTCCATCTCCTCAGAAGTCAAATACTGCTGTACCAATTTCCTAGAACTTTTGAATAAAGTGTATTTTTATGGTTGAGTTGTCTGGATTTCAAGGCTGAGTTAGGTGGCTCCTCACCTTCAAACACCTGGACATGAGGGTTTATATCATCCTTTCATTTCTCTATTCAGTTGGAAAAAAAGTGCCATGTATAAATTCCACTGGATATACTTCAGGGGTAATTTAATCCTAATTACACTAATTTGCACAGAATTTCTAGTATAAAAGAGGCTATTGAAACATGGGGGATCCTTCTGTGGCAGAATATAGGCCTGAAATGTTGCAGCAAATAACCTACAGTCGTGAGGTTCCGGAAAGACCAGGTTGTTTACTGTGTCATCCATGGTCCAAAATCCCCAAATTTTTGCACAGAAGAAATCCTTGGCATGAGATTTTGACTATCTCAGTGTCTCTTGCAATTAGAGTTGCATGTCCTTGCCTATGGCAAGGGGTTGGAATAGGATGATCTTTAAGGTCCTTTCCAACCCAAGACATTCTGGGATTCTCTACAACTGATGTTCAGACTCGCCTAAAAACTAAACAACTTAATTTTCTCCATATCACTGTTTTTACATTAGTAGTGACCAGTCCTCCATACTGCTGAGGTTTGCTCAGTAACCAGGGAAAAAACACAAATCCCCCTTGCAAAGAACCAGAAATGAAAATGCCATAGCAACCAGCAGGGACGGAGCAGGGTGACACACTGCAGGCTGGCACCAGCTCCCTGCTTCTGCCTAAATCCTCTGCTCACTCCTCCTAAGCCCCAAGAGCTCCCCAGCCCAGCTCAGTGTCCTTGAAGCACTTTGGTGACAGCCCCGAAGAGAAATCCACACCCAGAGCTTTAAGCCTTGCACTTGTGGAAGTGCCAGGTGGCTTCCTCGGGTTGTTCTGGTTTTAGAAAGGGAGAAAGTTTTGCTGCACCGAGAGAATAAACGCACAAAGTCTCAGGGCGTGTAACCGAAGGCACGAGTAAATAAATAACCCAATAAGTATTTGTGCAAGTTTGTCTGCTTTCCCTTGAGCCGCTGCCAGCGGAGCTCAGCAGCAGAGGGGCAGAGCCAGGAGAGCTGAGCCAGCATCGCTGCAGCCTGAGCTCTCCGTGGCTCAGCTCTGCCCTCGCAGCCCTGCACAGCCCTGTCACCCGTGCAGGTGACACCCACGGGGGGCACTGGGCCAGTGTGTTCCTCCCACGGGTCCTCAGCGTGTGCCTGCAGCTCTCAGCAGAGCCACCCACCAGGGTTCTGCTGCTCGAAGGTCCCACGGTGGCTCTGCACTTGGAGCTCACTCTGTGCTTCCAGGCTGCACGGGCTGTGGGTGCTGACCCTTCCCAGGATCTCACTCTTCCCCAACCCAGCCTCCAGCCCTAATCAAAATTCCCAGGCTCAGCCCTGTTCCCGTGGCTCTTCTCCACCCCAGAGCCAATCTCAGAGCACCACTGGCCAGAGCCCCCAAACCAGTCCTGCTTCCACGCCTCACCTCCACCACTGGAAATGCATTTCTCCCTGGGCACGGGGCAGGCTGGGCTCTGTCCCCATCCAGCAGGGAAGCCACAAGGATGCTGGAATTACCAGCAAGTTTTCTGAGCCTCCCTGGCAACCCCAGGTGCACAGGCAGTATCCAGCCCCCATCCCAGCTGTCTCTGTGTTACCACAATCCTTGGGATAAATAAACCCCCCTAAAACTGCCTTTTTAGTGTCAGTGAGTCAGGAATGACTTTATTCCTGTCCAGGGTTTGTGTGTGTGGCTGACAAAGCTCCAACCTCCACACGGACCCTGATACAAAACTTGGTCACTTATTTTTAGCAGACAAAGAAATCAATGTTTATTGGTTCCAAGTTACATAATTCTCTTTGTTAATTAGTATTCTATCCTCTATTGGTTATTGATTTCTCACTCTTCATGTTAATTTGGTCCACATTCTTCAGTCCTTTTATCATCTCTTTCTCACACGGGGAGTCTCCAGCTTTCCAGGCCTTAATCTCCTCTGTATCTTCTGATTACTCCAATGTCCTTGAAGGGTCATAAATTTAAGATCCCAGATGTCAAATCTTCAACATCCTTTGGCTCTGTTTATTGAAGGTGGTCAGGGTTAGTTTTAGCAACTTGAGGTTTCGGTGACTTAGTGATCAAAGTAACTAGAAGAGCCTGTGAAGAAACTTAACTAAGAAAAAAAGCTAAAAGTGGGCACTGCTTACAATTAATTAGAACAACTAATTAAAAATGAGCCAGGAAAGTCATATCCTTTCCAACAACTGCAGCACTGCATGAACACTGGCCCTTGTCTACCTGCTGCAAGGTCTCCTGGGCAACCACTCCGGACACCTGAGGGTTCCAAGAGACAGACTGGACAAGGGATGACCAGTGGGCTGCTGGAAAATGAGGATGGTTCAGGCAGTGAAGCAGAACAGCTGCTCAGCAACCTTAAAGCAAGAATTGCAAGCCACTATCCCCAGCACCTCACAGTACAAACTGTGGCCTGCAGTAAAGACTCTGGCAACCCTCAGCACATGGACAATAATAAATACCTGAAATAACTTGGTCAGCAGTTCACTGCTGTCACGAATCACCAGGTTTTAGGGACTCTTCAATGCCGAGGATAGATCAGTGAGGAGCCAGGGCAGCTTCTGCAGGAGCTGGGCCACCACACAGCTCTGGGCCTGAGGAACTGCAGGTTTTTCTGTGGCAGACAGAATTTGGATAACATTTTCCAGCGTATTAGGCAGGAAAACGATAAACCCCACACAACCCTCATCCTTTATGGGCCACCAGGCTGTGGAATGTGCAAATTATCTGAGCAGGTGCAAACTGCTGTAGGGCAAGATAGTGTTGTGACTCTATTGCTGAGGACATCCCAGCTCAGTTCTGCCCTTCACAGCCTGCTGAGGGACATTTGTTTCCAAATCTGTTTAGCATTTGATTTGCCACCACCTCCACTCCAGACCAACCAGGCTTGCAGTGATTTAGCCCTGATCCTCAGCAAACTCCTCCTCAGTCTCCCACTGTGGCACACAGACACTGGTTCTGCTCCTGGGCTCCATGGAGAGTTTGCTGCCTGGTGATGGGGCTCGCAGATCCCACTGACTCCCATCAGATTGCCCTCCACGGGTCTACATCATCATTTCCATTTCCACAGCAGAGCCTGACACCCTGGACACCCCCCAGCACGCTGTGCCTGAGGCTGGGGCACACTTTGGACTCTTACCCCGTGAGGAAGGTGAGGAGATGCTGGAGCTACTCTTGGCATGAGACAGAAAACAGATCAGCCCAGCTCAACGGGCCTATTTCCATCAGAGCTTCCCTCGTGAGGGGCAAGCCCTGCTCTTCCAGCTGGCCTTCCAGGAGGCCAGAAATGGGCATCCTACAGCTCCCCTTCAGAGCTGGTGATTGCTGGCACAGCCCAGGACGCCGTGCGCCGTCTGTGTGGGAGACTGGAAAAGTCCCACAGCACTGTCCTCGTGGCTCACGTGCTTGGCTGGTTTGCTCCCTCATGGTGGGTGCTGCTGGACCTGGAGGAACAGCCTGTATTTCCTGCTGTTCATAGGCAATCTGTCTAAACACAGTTAAAGCTCTCAGTTCTTTAAGCCTGTGAATGTGTTCTTACATATATTTAGCAATGGTAACGTTCCCCTCATGCCTGGCAGCCTATCTAAACCAGAGCCTTGAAGGAGATGTTCTGGGATTACTTGGAGAAGGAAATGATCTCCATGGCTTATCCAGGGTGTAAGCTCTCAGCTGGGACTGCCATGTGGGCACATGATCCAGCAGGATGTTTGGTGACTTGTTCTGGACAGCCAGAAAACCCCTCACCCTCCCTGTGGGGGTGTCAGTGTAAACAGCCAGGATGGGGATAAATCATTTGCTTTCCTATATCCCACTTTGCTTGCAGAAATGGGCTGTCAGACATGGAACTTCTTTCCAGGCAATTTGTTGAAGTGGTGCAGCATCGTTATCTGTCAAAACAAGACCAAACCAACAGGCATTTTCTCCTGGCAGATTTCTTCAAGGGGACCTGGAGCTGGGGAATGAAGAAACCTCTTATGTTGCCACACATCAGGGGGACCTTGAGTGCTGACACAAAGGTAAGGAAGATCCGCAGGTATTTCCATACCTGTAAGCTCTGGACCAGAGCTCTGTGTTCTCCAGGCTGTTGGACAGGGTCTGAAATCAAAAGACAGTGGAAATAATACTAAAGAACACTATTCAGTGCTTCCAATGATCAAGATATCTACATGTTTTTTAAACCAATATCCACAACCAAGGAGATCTAAAGAAATTTTACAGACTCTGTCATTCACTCTTTGCACATGTAAAATGCTACTGCAGCAAGGAAGGAAGTAATTTCTTATTCCTCTGCAGACAGGCAGCCTGCCTTAGATTGCAGCAAGAGAAATTCAGTCAGGAAAAACATTTCCTGCTAACAGGAAAACAATGGAAGCCCTGGAAGTGCTGTCTCCATACCAGGAGCTGGGTGTCTGGCATTGAAGTTGTGAAAACAAACAGATCAATCCACACACCACATCTCAAACCCACTGCTCTGGTTGCTCCCAGGTCACCCCCTCAGCCATTCTGGTTCTCTGATGCTGTCCCAAACCTGAGGAAGTTGAGTGAATTTCCACTTCATTTACTTCATGCTGGATGAATTGAGGAGCTAAAAGGGGATGGGTAAGGAGAAGGGGAATGCAGAGGTGTGCTTTGCTTCGTGCCTACAGCCACGGGGAAGGATCCCACCCTTTCTGCTGTGCTGTCAGAAGGAGGCTTGGAGAAGGGAAATAAGCTAACTCTACAAACTGTTATCCCAGAATTATCACCCCACTTCCTTAGCAGCTGAAAGAAATCATCTAGATGCTCCAAATGCCAAGAAGAAAATGTATTTAAAAATCTTCCAAATTTAGAAAAAACTCCAAACCATAGAGTGCTTAAAAGGTTACAGAAGGAACTGTGACAATGGGAGCCCTCCACATCCCCAGCAAAGCAGTCCTAGCTCCCCTGCAAGTGGCTCTTCATCCTTCCATCCCTTCCTTCCCCAAAACAGCATTTTTAAACCTCAGTCTTTTCAGACTAACGGTGCATTCTCAGGGCTGATGTTCTCTGCTCTAATAGCATTTCTCCCTGCAGGGAATATGGATCAGCTGTAAAACAACTGCCTCTGGAATGGAGAGTGTTGCTGATGACTTTGCCATGTGTGCTGAACCTGCAGTCCCCAGTACACACAGCCCTGAAGGTAACACCCATCTCAGGGACACAGTGGGACACAAGTGTTCGCCAGGGCAAAGAACTGGATTTTTCCTTTCCAAGTAAAAGTACTTTTATGAGGAATTAAAACCAGTGACAAATTTATCCATTCTGGGATCTGTAAAAGGATTCACACACTGTCAGCCATCTGGATTCCCTTGCAGCTTTAAAGCAAACTAGAGGACAGGGCACAGAGTGCTGCTCCTGTCTTCCCCTCGGAATACCCACTCCTTCCTCAGGGAAAAATCCTGCCACATCATTACATTTCCCAGGTTTTTACACTGGAGCCATCCCTGTATTACCAGATAAGGCCAGTTCAGCTCATTTCACACTGCTGATCACAGAAACATCACAGAAATACAGCTATGGCTGCTCTCACAGGCTCACCAGAGTCATGTTCTAATAGGTTTTTCTGTCTCTGCCCTCTCAGGGATGAGTATAATCCACACAGAAGTGTTGGCCAGGCTTCTTCCCCTGGTGCCTTCCTCCCCGGCGCTCCCGGGGCAGCTGTGCCCGCAGTGCCTGAGCTGCTGCAGGGTCTGTCCCCATCCCACTGTGTGCATTTCTCCACACAGGGCCCTACACACAACCCCCACCGGATTCCTCAAAGGTAGGATCATTCCTGGGGCAGATACAGCCCAACAATATTTCTAATTATCCATCTGTTATGAACGAGATGCAAGAAACACAATAAACAGAGCAAGGAGGAGAAAACCTCGATTTCTGTAGGAACCCAGCACGGAGACAAAGGCAGGAGGAAGGTCCTGTGCCTTTGTGCTCGGCCATGCCCCAGCCCCATTGGCAACTGCTTCCACAAATGAGGGGAAAGTGGGTCATTTTGTCGTCAGGACAACAGAAGCACACACTGACCTAGATATGTCTGCAGGAACCTAATCTTGCTCCTGGCACAGACCACGGGGTTCAGACAGGACCGGGGGTTCCAGCTGGGGAAACACAGCACATAAACAAGCTCCAAAAGGTCCCTTTTCTCTCTGTGGCAGCAAGAGCAGCCTCCCCCTCCTCTCTGTGTGTCACGGCAGGCGTCACAGCCATGGCACTTGGTCCTGATTGCCAGCTGCTGGTGGCAGCTTCCCAGAATGGCTCCATGATTGTCTGGAACATGGAAGGTTTTGAGATGCTGCACGCCCTTCCTGGGCACTCTGCTGAGCCTTCTCCACTTTTTGAGGCTGGAAAGCAGTTTTGATGCCTGAAAAGAGCTGTGACAGCTCGGCAGTCCCGGAGCTTTAGGCACACAGACATGTCCCAGCCACAAGCATTCTCCTAAATCCCAAAAGCACTGGGAATCCCTCATTTTGTGAGCCCCCCCTCTTATTTTATAGCTGAGGTGAGGTGTGTGAAAGTGTTTGACAAAGGAACCTGTGCTGTTTCTGCTGACACACATCACAGTCTGCGCATCCGGAATTTGATTTCTGGCGGAGCCAGCTTAATTATCCAGGATATGCATCCCAAAGAACAGTCCTCACATCACCTTCATGTGGATGAAGGGAACAAGATTGTGTATTTTTCTTCAGGTACAAAGGTACAGTCAGTCTTTAGCTTAAAGGTGCTGAAAGAACCACAACATTGCAGCCACAGCCTTGAAGGCTGAGGACAGAAAAGCCACTCAGGCCTCGCTATTCCTGTCTCCTTTGCCACCTCTTTCTTAGGTCAATGCTTGGCACCTGGGGAGAGCAGAGCTCATCTTCCAGATTTCTGGAGAGGTGACAGATGTGTGGATGTTTTCTGCAGTGCTCAGCCCCAGGCTGCTGCTTGTGGCTGTGTCTGAGGGAGGAACTCTGAGTCTGTGGAGGAGCAGCACCGGCGAGCTGAGATCCCAATCTCATCTCTCAGGGCTGCAGGGAGAAACACCAACATCCAGTGCTCTGATCCAGAGGCAAGGGAGGATGACAGTGGGATTTAGTGGGGGATCTCTATCCCTGGCACACATCCATTTGTTCAACTTTTAAACTATATTTCTTGTATTTCTTATACTATCCAAAGGTTTGATGAGCCAGACAACAGATCTGGTAACCATCAGGCCTTCCTTCTCCATTCCAAACAGAGCATCCTCCTCAGAATTCAGAGCTCCCAAATGGAAAAGCAAAGCTCCATCCTGCTGCACTTCATAGCTTTGCAAGTGGCCAGACCAAATTTCACTGCTAATGCCTCTTTCTCTCACTCAGCTGTCGTGGCTTCAGGTGTCACTCTTGCCTTTTTTGTGCAGATCTCTTCTGACGGGGGCAGTCTGCTCGAGAAGGGTTTGCTCTGTGGTGGTGGCAAGGATGAATCTGTTCTCACTGCAGGTTCAGGAGCTCCCATTCCTTAGGGAAGTGTTGGAAAAGCTGCTCTCTCAAATGCCAGGGGTCCTTTCAAAGGGACCAGCATGTGGAATTTCCCATTGGCCTGGGTTTATTTAACTCTTGTGCTTAAGGGGTAACAAATTTTGGGTGAAACTCTCTTTGTGAAGAGGCAGAACATGCCTGGGCACCAGGAGCCCTTTCCCTGGGGAATGAGATGTAAGTAGTGAAAGGGACTTGAGATGATTATTTTTTACTGTTTTTAAGCTTGCCTTTGGGCTTCTCTTGAAGGAAATAGAGGAATTAAACCACAAGGACATGGCGTTGAAGGGGATTGGAGACTCCCTTGGCTCAATAAATCAGTAACTAACGTTTTATTGTTGTAGGCTTTAAGGAGTATGTGTGAGTGTACCTGGCAGATCCAAAGGGATTCCACAGGCTCCTAGGCACAGATTTGGAACATGAGGGAGTGGTTCCTATGGCTGTTATCTCTGCTGGCAACTGCACCCTTGTCCCTGGCTCTCAGGCTGCATCTGTCCAGGCAGGGAGGAAGGAAGGGTGGGCAACTTCCCAGCCAGGGGCATCTCGTACAAATCCAGCTCACAGAACATGCCCCTCATGCAGGAAAGGGGTTGGGTTGATCCCCAGCAACCTGTGTGGGGGTTGGATTTGCAGTCCTGAACATGTTCCTAGTACTGCCACACTTCTAAAAGATGACCCTTGTTTTCACTGCTTCAAGCCCTTCTGTTCCCCTTTTATTTTTGCTCTTGAGTGGAGAGCACTTTATCCATTCACGGGCCTGGCCTCATGTCAGTGTGTGCCTGAGGCCTGAAATACAATTCCATTTCTGAACTGTTTGAAATGTGAGCTCCTAGAAGCTGCCTTGCTACCCAGCTGTGGGCAGGAGCAATCTCTGGAGCACACACATCTGGAGCACCATCTCTTGCCAAAGCAAGAGGGGAACAGCCAGCACAGCCCAAACTGGGCAGGATACAATCACCTCTGAGAGCAGAGGAAGCCCATGGCTGACAGCTCCAGGTGCTGCAGACAGATTAAGAAGGCAATGTTTGGCTGTTATCATTTGACAGAGACTGCTCCTTCCTGCTGCTTTAAAGCAAGAGATTTTGGGAAATCTGCTTCAGGCTTGGAGAGCTTTTAAATCTCACCTCCAAAGTTTTTGTCTGGAATAGCTTGTGACAGGTGAAAATTTGAAATATGAATAATAAGGAATTTCACGAGTAAAGAAGCCAACCATGAGCCCTGTCTGAGGGCAGACATTCAGAGCAGGAAGAGTCTCTCTGATTTCCTTGTTTCACAGGTGAAGGGTGTGACACACTGGACACATGTGCCAGACAGAGATGCCTGGAAATAGCCAAGCAAAACCAGCTCCTTTTCCCGGGGCTGATCTCTGGGACAGTCCTTGTCTTCCCACTGGACTCCAGGCAGGATGTGGCTTGCATCCCACCTCCAGAGCCACAGAAACCAGCCAACCACACGGCAATCAACAGGCAGGAAAAGCAGTTTGCCATAGCATGGGATGGTTTAGTCCTTGCAGATCCATGCCCAGTGATCCACAGGCCCACCCACACCATCAGAACTCAGGTCCCTGGCTCCCTGATGTCCTTGGAGATTACAGAGTCATCTACAGCAGGGATTCAGTCCTTCAGGATTGCCCTGGGGCCCAGGGGTTCCCTCTGGAAGGTCACAGAGCTCCTGCTTGGAAAGCAGCAGGCAGGCACTGGAGCCCATGATTCCCTGCAGTGTCTCTGGGACTTGGAGCTCTGTCAGCAGCAACTTGAGCTGAGCTATTCTGAGGCACCACGGCGCTGAGTGTCAATGGTTAATCACTGCCCCGGGCTGCCAGGGAGGATGCAGCTGATTCCCAAGGAGAACACCCAAATCCTGTCAAACTGAGAGCTTTTCCCAGCATCCAGGGCTGGTTTGGGAGCATCCTTACAGCTGGGTACACCACCCAGGTGCTGGTGCTGTCAGTGGTGAGGGCTGGGGACTCTGCTCTGACAGAAAACCCAACTCACAGGAGTTATTTGTCTACAGCTCGTTGTGCTCACGTCACCAGGGTGAGCTGCATGGCACAAACCAGGGAACAGGAAGAGACTTCTCAAGTTAGTAACAGTAATAGAAAACAGAAATTGGGCCAGCTCAGGAGAATCCAGGAGGAAAAAAGAAAAAAAGTGGTGGACAAGGTTGGATCAATGCTGATTTTCTTTCACCTGACAACACACCAAGGATATGTCTGAGCTACTCTTTTCCACAGGTGGAATAAAGGGCTTTACTCTGTCCTACCAAGTTCTCTTTCCTGCACAGCTACGAGTGCTTCAGAACCTAGGAGCTGTATTTGGCTCCCATCATCCTTCCAGCATCACTCCTGTAAAAATCTTTATTTATTATCTCTGTTCTTAAGCACTGAATAACCACCGAATACTCTAAAACATATCCACCTGTATTTACCAGCACAACAACCTAATGCCAACCATCCATTTTCAGCCCACATCTCTCCTGAAAGGCCTTTGCTGTGCCTGCTTCTCCAAAGATGATAAATACGTGTACACTGGGTCGCTGGATCAATCCATCACAGTCTGGGATGTGAATGAGTAACTGTGAAAGAGAGAGTCTATTAATTTAATCCTTCCTGTATTAAACAGGCCCTTAGCATCCTTCATGTCGTCAGGAGGGAAAGGGGCCACAGGGCAGCAGTTTGTGCAAGCATCAGAACAGGGGATGGAATATCGAATCCAGAGGCAGTGTGTGACCATCCTGCCTGAAAGCTGCACACAGCTGGAATATTCCAGCACAATACAGAGAAAAATATTCTGCGTTCAAATACCAGCAGCAAGTTTGAAGGCAAAGCAAGAAAGATTTCTGCATGTCTCTATTATGCAAACCATCCGTAATGCCTTAAGGAAAAACAAGCAGCATGGCTTATTTGTCCCCCCCTCTCCTCCTTGCTCTCCATGTAACTCAGTTTTACTGAGTTCAGATTGCCTGGTGACAGGGGCCATCGGGGGAAGTGGCATATTTTAAGCCCACATTTATCCTGCTACCCCAGAGAAACCCTTGAGCTCAGTGCACACCAGTGAAGGGCTCCCCCAAGCCCCCCCGGGCTCGCCCAGCCCCCTTCCCCGGTGTCCCCAAGCCCCCCATGGCTCTTCCAACCCCGGCTCCACCACACCCCCTGGCTCTTCCAGCCCCTGGGGCTCCCCCAGCCCCCCTCGGGCGCCACCAGCCCTCCCGGGCTTCCCCAGCCAGCCCACGGCTCCTTCAGCCCCGTCTGAACCCCTCCAACACCCCCCGGCTCCCTCAGCCCCACAGCACCACAGGCGGTTCCTCAAGCCCCGGCAGTTCCAGTTCTCAGCCCC
>VWZW01002443.1:61741-119194 GCA_013397115.1 Edolisoma coerulescens
CTCCCCAGGGACCTGTTCCCGGCTCCCCGCTACCGTGCCCCCCTGCGTGCCTTGACACCCCCCCAGTACGGGAAGCCCACCCTGCCCAGTCCGTGCTGCCCCCCGGGGCCTGCCCTCCTCCGGCCCCCTCACCTGGTACCGAGTGCCCTTTCCCGGTGCTGTGGGGCTCCCCCGGGGCTGCTTCCCACCCCCTACAGTGTCTTCAGGTGCCCCCGCCCCAATTCTGGGGCCGTGGGGGGCTGTTCCCGCTGCCTGGGCCTCACCATGTTCTCACCCCGCAGGTGGAGGATGCACTTTCCTACCTGGACCAGGTGAAGATCCGCTTTGGCAGCGACCCTGCCACCTACAACGGCTTCCTGGAGATCATGAAGGAGTTCAAGAGTCAGAGGTAAAGCCCAGGTCCTGCATCCTGGGGTGCTCTGGGGAGCTCCTCAGCCTTTCACAGAATCCCAGGATATCCTGAGCTGGGAGGGACCCTCAGGGATCAGAGTCCAGCCCCTGGCCCTGCACAGACACCCCAACAATCCCACCCTGGGCATCCCTGGGAGCGGTGTCCAAACGCTCCTGGAGCTCTGGCAGCCTCGGGGCCGGGAGCATTCCCTGGGGAGCCTGGGCAGTGCCCAGCACCCTCGGGGGGAAGAACCTTTCCCTGAGCTCCATGCCAAGCCCTGACACAGCTCCAGCCGTTCCCTCAGGTCTCAGCCTTTGTGGGGTCTCTCTGCCTGTGCAGGGCCCCCCAGCCTTTACCCCATCACTCCCCCTCTGCACACTCACTGCTCTGTCCTCCAGTGGTGCAGTCACATGGAGCTGGAGAACTTCTGCCCATCCCATCATTTTCCAGAGGTGAAATCCACAGAAGGCAAATCTATTTTTACTTTCCACTCTGAGATCTTGAAAATAAGTGAAGCAGCCTGAGCACAGAACCTGTGAGGTGGTGGGTGTCCTGCCCCTTTGCCAACCTGCACACTCATCTCTCCTCTCCATGGATACCATTCCCAGGGTGAGGCTGTAGTGGTCATTCCCTCTAATTTGGCTAATTTTTGTTTTAAAGAATTGCATCCCTAAGTTACCAGATGCTTCACATCCCTCTGGCGTTTTCTGGGCTTAACTTGTGTTTCTGATTTGGATGAAAGTAACAAACCCCTCTCAATTTTAGCATTGACACACCTGGAGTCATCCGACGTGTTTCTCAGCTTTTCCATGAGCATCCTGACCTCATTGTAGGATTCAATGCATTTCTTCCTCTGGGCTACAGGATAGAAATTCCAAAGAACGGGAAGTTAAGTATACAGTCACCTTTGAATAGTCAGGTAGGTCACCGAGCTCTTATTCTCTAAATAAACTGTTCCATGTGTCACTGGACACGTCTGCACAGTTTAGGCTGTGGAGATTTATGTGTAGTGCATATTGCTGAGGTTTTTAGATGGTTTTCCAAGCCTATGATAGTGGGTATAATATAAATTTAAATGTTTATTCAAAGAATTGTAGAGTGGTTTGGATTGGAAGGGACCTTAAAGATCACCTAGTTCCAACCCCTGGTTTATTCTCAAACCAGGTAGTTTGACTTACACAGGAATGATGATTCTGCATGAAAACACCACTTCAAGGCCAAATATTTCAGTCAGATTTGGAAACTGAAATTGTAATTGGCCTGACAGTGTTAAACAGGTTCCCAATACGGGTTGTGGGCAGTGACAAATTTCAAGGAGAGATCCTGGAAGAATTGCACTTCCAGTCTTCCACTGAGAAACCAGGAAACTTGTTTAGGCAATAGGCAAAAGTACACAGAAAAATCCTTGAATTGTTTAGGTTGGGAAAGGTCTTTAAAGATCATGGAATCCCCATCAGGTACTGTTGGTGTGAAACACATCAGCTGGGATACAGTTGGATGTTGCCCCTGCGTGGTTTTTGTTGTTATTGTGTGGTTGTGGAGCTGAAATAGAGCCATAAACTGAATTCTGCTGATAAACTTGTGGTTCAACTCCAATTAGGAGCAGGAACTACCTTTTAAATCTCAGCTCCCTCAGATCTCTCTGTTGCTTCGGAATTAACATCTGTAAGGGCCTTATGTTTAATATGGTCCTTAAAACTGTAGTTCCTCTGCAAAAACCAGGGTGTTTGGTGCAGCCTCTCAGGTGAGGCCAATAAGGCTGTGACAGCCACAAGTCAGGTGGTTCCTACACCAGGGAGAACTTGGGGGATTATTTTAACTGATGGAGTTAACAAACTCCGTAGGGAAATTGATTGGTGACTGAAATACTTTTTCTTTCTTCTTCATGTGACAGTATTTTTTAGCTGGAGACCTTGCCAGCGCTGCTGCTGGGTTGTTGTGGAGCTGGTCCCTGATCCTTTTCCAACACATCTCGTGTGTCCTGTGCCCCCAGGTGCCCCCAGAGCCCGTTCCCAGCGCGCTCCCTGGCAGTGGGCTGGTCTTGCACTACTCCCAGGAGAACTCCCACAACCACAGCGACTGCTCCGAGGAGTTCCGGCAGCAGCTGCCCTACAAAGAAGATAAATCCCAAATTCCCTTGGAATCTGATTCCGTGGAGTTCAATAATGCCATCAGTTACGTGAATAAGATCAAAACACGTTTCCTTGACCATCCAGAGATTTACAGATCCTTTCTAGAAATTCTTCACACTTACCAGGTAAAAAGCTTTCCGTGGAAGAGGCAGTGGGTTGGCACTGGAGCTGTTGGAGTCGTGGTTGTCAGATTTAATCTCTGTCTGTTGAAAAGACTTAGAGTCCCAAGGACTGGTCTTTATCCAAAAAATGCCTCATAGATATTCACATGAACTTTTCAGGGTGTAAAGAGGTTGTAGCCAGATCTGTCTTGACTCACCTTCAGTTGATTTTGTGATCCTGTGTGTGAAAGGAGGCCCTGTAAAAACCTGGGGCTGGCTCAGAGTCCTTTCAAGTTCTGTGGCATTGGTGTTTCTGGCTCAGGATGAGTTTTCTGGCAGAGTGAGGTATTTTTTGACTCTGTTGAACATCTGTGTGCATCTTTTCAGAAAGAACAGCTGAACACCAAGGGCCGACCCTTCCGGGGCATGTCAGAGGAGGAAGTGTTCACTGAAGTGGCCAATCTGTTCCGGGGACAGGAGGATCTGCTCTCGGAGTTTGGACAGTTCCTCCCAGAGGCAAAAAGGTCTTTGGTACGTGCTGAGAGCAGGGCAGGATATTGAGTGCTCTGTCTGCATGTAGAATGTGCAAAACATGGAAAATCATACAGCCGGTAATGAACGTTGCTCCTCTTCATTGTTTGGATTTTCTCAGAACAGGTGACTTAACCACGTGCTCTGTGTCCTGTTAGGATTCTTTATTTGAGAGGAGAACGTTGAAATCATTATTTATTTACTTCAGTTCACAGGAAATGGACCATGTGAAGTGAACAGTGTCCAGAAAACTGAGCATGAGAAGAATCTGGAGCACAGCAAAAAGCGATCCAGGCCGCTGCTGCTGCGTCCTGTTTCTGGCCCAGCAAAGGTATCTTTCAGCAAGTAAAAACTTAGAATAACCTGATATTACTTGTGCTTAGTAATTGCTGAGATGAAGGGGTAATGAGTAGTGTCTTTGATGTACGTAGGTGTATGAAAAACAACATTTTGAGTTATTTTAATTACTGTAGAAAAAGGGAATTTTTAGTGCATGTTTAAATGATAACATGTTTGATACTAAATATCACAACCTTCTGTATTAAGTATTGACCCTGGAAAGGGACAATTTATTGCTCCTATGCAGAATCTCAAGTGATTCTCTTTTTTTGTTGTTTCTTCTTAGCTGGGAGACATTTGACAGAGATTGCTGTGAGGACGTGACACAGCAATGCCAGGTCACTGCTGGGGAAATGCAGGGTCTCAGCCTTTGCAGGGAGCTGTTCTGTGTCAACAGAGTGGAATTTGATGGCATTTGAGTCACAACATGTTAAATATAACTGCTTGTTCTTTTAACAGAAGAAAATGAAGCTGCGAGGTACCAAAGATCTGTCAGTTGCGACAGTGGGGAAATATGGGACGCTGCAAGAGTTTTCCTTCTTTGACAAGGTCAGTATTTGTCCTTTTCTCACATTTTTGGACTTATCTTCAGCCTTTTATGTGGTTGTTAATTGGTTGGTTTTCTGTACAATTTGCGTGTCAGCACTTAAAGACATTCCCTGACCTTTCAAGTGGTAGAGAAAGACCGACAAAAGTAAAAATAGGTGGGTTTGGAAGATGACCAGACAGATAATGAATAATCTTCTAAACACAAGTGGCATTCAGGTGATGTGATCATCTCTCCACACTGCTGTAGGTGCGCAGGGTGCTCAAGAGTCAGGAGGTCTATGAAAATTTTCTCCGTTGCATCGCTCTCTTCAACCAGGAGTTGGTCTCTGGCTCTGAGTTGCTCCAGCTTGTTACACCCTTTTTAGGGTAAGTTACTAACTTACCTCTCTACCTACTTTGTAGGTGCTACTCTGTTATTTTTTGGACACATTGTGAACTTTGTTACAGAAATTTTGGATTTAACTTTGAGCCATCTCCTGGGTAGCCCGCGAGAAATTGAACGTTAATCTAAAAGGAGGAGTAATAAAATCTGAACCTTTAAATTTATCTATACAGCTCTTAACGAGTATTGTGAGGAAATATTTTCCTCTGTCTGTTCACACTCCCTGTTTAATATCTCCAAGTGTAATAAAGGCATAAACATGAAATCTGAGAACAGGGCTGTGAGAAGGATAAATAGCTCCAGCTCTGCTGTGAGCCTCCTGAGCTGTTTGGCTTGCAGAAGAAGAGGGAGAGTCAAATGGCAAGGATCAGTTTCTCCTCAGGCACTGAAGGGGAGTGTTTGTGTAGTCAAGGGAAATCACTTTCCTACCTTAAGTAAAAAAAAAACCCTAAAGCAATTCAGGCAGGATGATAACAGAGGTGAGATGTTGGTGAAAGATTTCTCCCTGCGAGGCTGAGTTTGTTTAGATATTTCTGCCTCCCTTTTATGACACGCATTAACCACCCTAAAACTCACAGTGCAATAACAAAATACTTGTGTTTTTGAAGGAAATTCCCAGAACTCTTTGCACAGTTCAAGTCCTTCCTTGGTGTGAAAGAGCTTTCCTTTGCTTCTCCTCTGAGCGACCGCTCCGGGGATGGAATGAGCCGGGAAATTGATTATGCTTCCTGCAAACGCATCGGATCCAGTTACCGAGCTCTCCCAAAAACCTACCAGCAGCCAAAGTGCAGTGGGAGAACAGCCATTTGCAAGGAGGTACTTTGGGATCAGGCTGTTCAATCCCTGAACACACATAAATCAGAGAGGGGCCGTTTGTGCCACAGCTTCTGCATGTGGAGTCCCCTCTTCAGTGCTGATTCACTGTATTCAGCCAATTTCTTGAAATAGTACCCACATTTTACTAATTTTATCTAAACCCATCTCAAATCACATCTTTAATACCTTTCGAGTCCGTGTGCAGACACAAATGTGTTCCTATAGACAGAAAAGAGTAGTAAATACCCTGGAATTAATTTCCAGCAGTGGGCCAGTATGACCTTTGGGAACAATTTTTCTCTGGAAGAGCCCTGTGAGGCAGTGCCTGAGGCCCCATTCCCACTGTTGTGGGGAGCTCTGTCTCCTTTATTTACAGTTGCTGATCACTGCAGAGTGATCTCTGTGTGTGAGGTGATAGTGAAGGTGTTTTTGAGTTTTCTGAGCAGTTCCACACAGACCTGAAATCTGGGGAGCAGTGACCTGGGAATTAGGTCTGGAATGTCCTACAGAACCTCAGGGAAGAACTATGCAAAAAGACAAGAGAGAAAACCCCGTGAGGACAGCTCTGGGCTCACAAGGCCCTGCTCAATGTGATGCCTTTGCACTGTTGCAGGTGTTAAATGATACCTGGGTTTCATTTCCATCCTGGTCTGAAGACTCCACTTTTGTCAGCTCCAAGAAGACTCCCTATGAGGAGCAGCTGCACCGCTGCGAGGATGAGCGCTTTGAGGTACCTGTGCTGCTGAGCTCCCTTTCTGCTTCCTCAGAGAGCAAAACCTCTGGATTTTGCTGAATTAATTTGTGGCCAGTTCCTGAAAGCTCTGTTGGTGTTTGTTGGTTTGAGATGGAGTTTGGTGTGTTGTGCTTGGAGCCTAATCGTTCTTCCTAGGCATGAGTCCAGTTCTAAATTGCGTGTGACCTTTGGGAGAGCTGGCAGAGGTCTATTTTCCAGTAAAAACCTTCCTGGTGCTTCCTGGCTCCACCCATGGGGCTGGAACACCTTCCACAAACCTGGGCTGCTGCTGCTCTCCGTGTTCCTGCTCCGCCTGTTCTGACACTGTGTTTTCTGGGAACTCTCAACAGCTGGATGTTGTCCTGGAGACCAATTTAGCCACAATCCGTGTGCTGGAGAGTGTGCAGAAGAAACTGTCTCGCCTGAGCCAGGAGGATCAGGAGAAGTTTCGCCTGGATGATTGTTTGGGGGGAACCTCAGAAGTGATCCAGCGCCGGGCCATCTACCGCATCTACGGCGACAAAGCACCAGAGATCATCGAGAGTCTTAAGAAAAACCCAGTTACTGCTGTTCCCGTTGTTCTTAAGAGGTAATTCCCATTGTTCTGTGTTCTTTAAGAAGTTGGTAAAGGATTTTTAAAGCATTTTTAAACAACAGGACAAGAGGACATAGCCTCGGGCTGCGCTACTGGAAGTTCCGGTTGGACATCAAGGGGAATTTCTTCACAGAAAGGGTTGTTAAACACTGGAAGGGGCTACCCAGGGAGGTGATGCAGTCACCATCCCTGAAGGTGTTCAAAAAACAACGACATGGCAGTCAGTGCTCTGGTCTGGTTGTCAAGGCAGTGATTGGTCAAAGGTTGGACTCAGTGATCTCAGAGCTCTTTTCCAACCTAAATGATTCTGTGAACTGTTTTCTGTAGGTGTTGTTTCAAAGGATAAGTTGTCATCAGCATTGCTGCTTTTTCAAATTTATTTATTGCTTCTGGGGATGAAGTCCAGTTTTCCACTGAAAACTGCCTGCTGCACCACAGTTGGCTACATTAAAATGTTTTAGGTGTGTTTCTGTGCCTGTCTCTCTGAACTGGACTGTTCGTTTATGCAGATTGAAAGCAAAAGAGGAAGAATGGAGGGAGGCCCAGCAGGGCTTCAACAAGATTTGGAGGGAGCAGTATGAGAAGGCCTATTTGAAATCCCTGGACCACCAGGCCGTCAACTTCAAGCAGAACGACACCAAAGCTCTGCGCTCCAAGAGCTTGCTGAATGAAATTGAGAGTGTCTATGACGAGGTGTGTGTGGCAGGGAATGACCCCTCCTCCGTGCCCTTCCTTGGCAGCGTGACCCAGATGTGTGCATAGCACCTGGGACCGTGTGGAAGTGGTTGGGAATTGGGAGGTTTCTCGGTCAAAAACAGCTGTCCCAAGCACAGTGTTAATGCTGGCTTATTTCTCCTGGCAGGAATGGCTCTTGAGCATGGATTGGAAGGATCTTTATCTATTTGTCTCTTGATTACAGCATCAGGAGCAGCATTCAGAGGGGAGGAGTTCATCCACGAATGAGCCTCATCTTATCTTCATCTATGAAGATAAGCAGATTTTGGAAGATGCAGCGTCTCTTATCAGCTATTACGTGAAGAGACAGCCCACCATCCAAAAGGAGGATCAGGCAACCATCAGGCAGATTGTGCATCACTTCATACCCGAGCTGTTCTTCTCTCAACCACCTGAGCACAACATTTCTGAGGAATCAACAGATGAGGACAGAGAAAACCACCAGGGGCAGAACCTGGATACTCCTGAGCTGCGGAAAAAACACGTGCCTGGGCCTCCAAGCAGTCCTTTGGAGACCAAAGCAACCTTCTGTGATGTTACAGCTGCTGAGCCCCACAACACCCTGGATGATGTTTACAGCCTCTTCTTTGTCAACAATAATTGGTATTTCTTCCTCCGCCTTCACCAGACTCTGTGCTCCAGGCTCCTAAAGATTTATCGCCAGGCCCAGAAGCAGCTTCTGGAATATCGGACTGAGAAAGAGAGAGAGAAGCTCCTCTGTGAAGGGAGGAAAGAAAAAACCAATGATCCAGCCATGGAGCTAAGACTGAAGCAACCAAGTAAGAGTAATGCAGGGCTTAGTCCACTCTTAGTGCCCTGGTTGCCAGTGTTCCATTGTGTATGTCTGAGTAACTGGGACCAGCAGGCAGCTCTGTGAGGGGTCTGGAGGTGCAGTTTGTGAGTTGTGGGCGTATTTGTGAGTTGTGGACACAGCTCCTTTAGCAGGGCAGTCAGTGTGTCATGGGCTGGTTCACAGAGGCTTCCTGCCAGCCCAGCTCGGGTGTTCTCAGGAATCCGTTACTTTGATTTACAGTGTAAACAGCCCCACAAAGAAATAGTTATTGCCCAGGGCAGCCCTGGAAATGCATGAGGGAAACTGTCCCAGCCTGTCAGGGCACCTGGTGGGGAACTGCCTGTCTGTAATGTCACTCTCTGCACTGGGTGTCGTGGTTCTTGAGCAGTGCTGCCCCTTGCACTGCTTGACTCTGCCTTTTCTGGGTGTGAAATGAATGCACTTTCCCTTGGCCAGGTGAGGTGGAGCTGGAGGAGTACTACCCAGCCTTCCTGGACATGGTGAGGAGCCTGCTGGACGGGAACATCGACCCCACGCAGTACGAGGACACCCTGCGGGAGATGTTCACCATCCACGCCTACATCGGCTTCACCATGGACAAGCTGGTGCAGAACATCGTGCGCCAGGTGAGGGCTGGGCTGGGGCTGCACATCACCCCTCTCACACAGCCAGGCTTCTCCCAGTGCCCTGCAGAGCAGCGGGGCACTGAGCTTGGAGCAAATTCAGGGAAAAGTTGTATCTGACAGGGAAAGGCCCCAGCAGAAGTTTGGTGAGAGAATTCAGCTTCCGTACAGGGACCGCCTTAGGGGATTTACTCTTTCTGGCCTTTCCCAACATTTTTTGAGTTCCGGTCTTTTCAAAGTTCTGCCATCCCCAAAATACACCTGAGGCAACACAAAAAATGTCTTGTTCTTACTCAAATCTGTCTTCCAGCTGTAGTTTTCTAGTTAAGGCACATCAGCCCCTCACTCTCCTCTGTTCCTTTTGTTGCAAAGTCATGAAAAAGAGAGTGAAATGTGGGAAGTCTCTGGAGTTTGCTGCTTCAGCTGAGTGTGATGCCATGCTGAGTTTTACACTCCTTTCATGACACACTAGAGTTAACTCTTGGCCCAGGCTTGCTGACTGAATTCCCCCTTTTTTAATGGAAGCTTCACCATCTAGTGAGCGATGACATCTGCTTGAAGGTGGTTGAGCTCTACCTGAACGAGAGGAAGCGAGGAGCTGCTGGGGGTAATTTGTCATCCCGCTGTGTCCGGGCAGCAAAGGAGACCAGCTACCAGTGGAAGGCTGAACGGTGCATGGCAGATGAGAACTGCTTCAAGGTAAGACCTTGCTGCCAGGGAACTTCAGAAAATCTCCCAAGTGGCACTTGACCTTGGAGAAGTGGGTTTGGAAGCTCCAAGGTGAGAGAGTGAGCAGTTTGGAGAGACGGTACCAAAATCAGAGCACAGACAGGGAGGGGACATTCTGGCTCACTGAGAAGCCCTGCTGCTGCTCTCCTAGCTTCTATTTGTTGTCCAAATGACTTGTGAATATGCAGCTTTTTATTGTCAACCCCTGAGGCAAATCTTTTCTGTGACTTTATCACAGGTCATGTTTCTCCAGAGGAAAGGACAGGTGATCATGACCATTGAGCTGCTGGATACAGAAGAAACCCAGACAGAAGATCCTGTGGAAGTCCAGGTAATACCACAGTGACCATGGAGTCTGTATACCACAAAGCAGATGTCTAAGAATGCTTTCCCTGCTTTCTTCCAAAGTGTGAGACTTTGCCAGGAGGACAAGTTTGCCTGGGAGGTGGGCAGATGACACGTGGGGCTGTGGCCATTGACAGAAGTGGTGTATTAGCAAAAGAGTTTCAACATAAATCAGCCTCAGAATAAACAGCTTGGAAATAAACAAGTTCTTTGCAGTAATGTTTGTCCTGATGAAGTGAAATCTCACTGGAATTGGTCTCCCTTGTGTAGCACCTGGCAAACTACATGGAGCAGTACGTTGGGGTGGAAGGAGCTCCCAACAACCAGAACGATGGCTTCCTCCTGAAACCGGTCTTTCTGCAAAGGTGAGCTGCTCCCTGCCCTGAGCCACACCTGCAGCTGCTGCTGCTGCCTCCTCCCTGCCCGTGTGCCAGTGGGTTTGGGTGATGTGCCAGCCCTGGGGAAATGCACTCACCTTTGAGGGGCTGCTCCAGGCCAGTGAGCTGCACAGGGCTGCTGAAAGAGAAGTTAATGACCACTGCACTGAGGTTTGTTCATGGAACTGTGTTTGGAATGGAGCAGGATGGATTCTGGAGGGGATTCTGGGTCTACTTTGTTCCCATTTCACTAAATATTTGTCAGAGCTTACAGAGGAAGATCCCGGAGAGAGCCTAAAACACGAAACATGCAAATACAGGTTCCATACTTGTGCTGTGAGCCCTGTCAGCTGAGGAGAACGGATAACCAAGCGTGTGACACATGCTTTGTCATCCTTGTTTTGTTCCAGAAACCTGAAGAAGTTTCGCAAGTGGCAGTGCAAGCAGGTGAGGGCCCTGCGCAGCGAGGTCAAGAGCTCCTGGAAGCGGCTGATCGGGGTGGAGAGCGCCTGCAACGTCGACTGTCGCTTCAAGCTCAACACCCACAAGATGATGTTCATCATGAACTCCGAGGATTACATGTACAGGAGAGGAGCTCTCTGCAGAGCCAAGCAGGTACATCTCCCTTTTACTCCCTCTGCAGCCCGGGCAGTAGCAGAGGTTGAGGGTGGGAGCCAAAACGCAGGTACCAATAAGTCTTGTGGCTGAATTCCTGCAAGCTACACCCAAAAGTTACTACTCTGTGTTGGGTGTAAGGTGGAGGAGAGCTGGTAAATGCTCTGTACTTTGGATTAGCTTAGCAGTCTTTTCTTTACATGCAAGTTTTAAGTGGGAGTGGCAAACATTAGGAAATAGGGTTGGTTAAACGCAGGTCTGTGGTTTCCTGTTTGTGTTGCGCCCAAAGCATTGCGCATCTCAGGTAGAGCTGAGGCCTTTGGCTTTTCCCCCAGGAACCTCTCAGTGATCTTTACTGTCCTGCTCCCAGGTCCAGCCCGTGGTGCTGCTGAAGCACCACCAGCAGTTCGAGGAGTGGCACAACCGGTGGCTGGAGGAGAACGTGTCCATGGAGGCCGTGGATGTGGTTCAAGACTGGCTGATGGGGGACGAGGACGAGGAGATGGTGCCCTGCAAAACCACCTGTGAGACAGTGAACGTCCACGGGGTGCCAGTGAACAGATACAGAGTGCAGTACAGCCGCCGTCCCGCTTCACCCTGAGCACCCAGACGAGTCAGAGCGTTGCTGGTGAAGCACATTTGCTATGAGAATAGTGGTGGGAATGCAATGTATGTATTAATGATATTTATCCAAACAGCATTTTACTTTGGATTATCATGTATTTTCCATATGGCATAGACTTGTCTCCTTGCAGTGTAATCCTCCAGCCATCATGAAGAGACTTTTAAAAGCTTTTATGGGAAGGGGGCTCTTGGCATTGCCACACACTTCTTAGTAGTTTCCTGGCTTTAGGCCACTGCTGACCAGCTCAGTGAGGGGGTGAACTACCACTAGTGGCTTTGTTGGAGAGGTGGAGCTGGGCTGGTGTTTGAGCAGATGCTGGCAGCTGCTTCCACTTCGAAGGGTTTAATATTCCCTATCTTCCTGACTTTATGCCGTCTTGGAGGCTGCAGAGCTCTTCACTGTAACCTGGGAGTGCCAGCAGGGCCGAGAGCCTCCGGCACAGGGGGGCTTCGTTATCCCTGTGAACCAACAAGGCAACAAATGACTCCTGTTCCTGGTGCTCTGGTGAGAAAAATGCCAAAACTGACACGGGGATGGCCAGCACTCAAGGCTCTGACTCTCCCTCATCAACCAAGTGTTCTGGAGCATGAACTGAGGGGAAGAGCTCCGAGCTGTGGTGCTGGGACGGGAACAATGCCCAGCCTGAGACCCCCCAGCCGCCGGTGTTGCTTTGGGAGCTGAGGACCTGCTGCAGACTCTGCCTTCTAGAATATCCACGGGGAAGAATATCCACAGGGAGGAATATCCATTGCGAGGTCTGGCCTGGGTTTTGGGTTTGTGTTTTGCATGTTGGTGGGAGCTGGGCGTTTCCCGGCGCTGCCCTGTGCGCGCCCGGCCTCCGGCGCTCCGCGGGGCTGCACCACGTCGGGGACAGCGGCAGATGGAGCTCCCGGAGCACAGCTGGGAGCTGAGCTCTGGCCCTGGCACTCTCCTGTTTCTGCTGGGTCAGCACAGGCGCTGGGGTTGCAGGGACACGTGGAAATCTGCGAGGAGCAGGGTGAGATCCAGCCACGACCATCCCAGACGAGCTTTTCCGCTGAAGCATCCGTGCCGCTATCGAAGCTTTTTTTGCCATGAAACCGAACACAGCCTGCCCTGCTCCGTGCAAATCACTACGTCTGACTTAATCTAGTGAGAAATCAAGGAAATTTACTCGTGTCTGTCCCGCAAGCCCCACTGTGACTTCACTCCTGTTTTTCAGGGGCCAAGGGCAAGCACGCTGTCCGTGGAGTGTACTACAAACATAACTTTTTGAGGCATACCCAGCCTCCTTTCAGCTTTGCTTCCAACTTTTCCCTGGCTTTTGGGGCAATAACCGCCCCACCCCGAAACTTTCTGTGGCTTTGATT
The DNA here is from genome assembly GCA_013397115.1 of Edolisoma coerulescens. Taxonomy (NCBI): domain Eukaryota; kingdom Metazoa; phylum Chordata; class Aves; order Passeriformes; family Campephagidae; genus Edolisoma; species Edolisoma coerulescens. The sequence goes on from VWZW01002443.1 coordinate 74,502, forward strand.
TTTAGGTTATGATTTCTGCCAGACCTAAGGAGCAGCCTGTAGGATTTGTCCTGGGTTATTTCCACTGTACGACATTTGGTTTCGCAATTGTCTCACTTGACAGTAGAAAAAATTGGCCTTTGGGGTACGTTTAATAGAAAACTGTCCCGAGTCTTTGTCTTTTCTGCAAAATAATCTGTGGGAGGGAAGGAGGGAGGCCACTCTCTGGCATTCGTGGCCACTTGCACAACCACTGCCAGCAGAGACTTTTCATCAAGAACCCGTGTTCTCCTCGTCTGGGTCTCTGCTAAAGTTTGGTTCCTGAAATGATCTGAAGCTTCTTCCCCTGCCCTCATTGCAGGGAGTGATAAGAGGCCACGTGGCTCTGCGAGGGCTGGGGGGAGCAGGGGGACAAGCCCAGTGCAAAGCACAGTGTCCCCCTTTCCCTTCCAGCCAGCTCACCAAAACACACCTCAGTCCTGCTCACCTCTCTGCTGTCCCCCAGTGGAGATGACAATTGTGCCAAATTTTATGGTTTTATGATACAGAAAACTGTTTACTAGAAAATAGGTGGCAACTTGTGGCTTAAAATGCGTTTGATTCCAGGTGTCCCAAGGTGAGCACCACACCTGGGCACCGTCCTGTTCCATCGACCCATTCTAAGTGTACTTCAGGTATTTTTAAGCATCCTTATTTTGTAAACCTTAATTTATAATCTGAACTGATTAAGCAAGACTTTTGCCCTTTACAGTGCTATTGTCTCGAAGCTGAGAGTAGCAAGGGATGTGAAGGGAGTAATGGGCAGGTTTGAGAGGGGCTTGTTCATGTCCGAGGGTTTCAGCTGTGTATCTGCACGACCTTGAGTCAAGAGTTTGTTCTTCCATTTGTTTGAAGGATCTTTGCTTTTGGGCTTGTAATTGCTTTGCCAGCTCCTTGAATGTAGTTTTTTTTATATTTATTTGCACATTCAAGTAAAATAAAATATTGATTTTAAAAGTCTGCAGCTCTCCCTGTTTTACATTTCTTTTCAGCTGATTTAAACTTTGTGACAACCCCCAGAATTGATTGGCTCGTACCTGAAACTGGATTTGAAATGGTAGAAAAATGCAAGTGTAAGGTTGAATGAGAGTTCCTGGCCAGGCTGCAGGATGTGCTGATGCAGCTGTGTGTCAGCAAGTGCTGTGTGAGGGTGTGAGCAGTGCGCTCGCTAAGGGAAAAGGGAAATTCCTTTCCTGCAGGCAGCCCCCAGCAGAGATCCCACGCAGGAGCTGGGGCTGCACTCATGTGGGAGCTGCCAAAACCTCTCCTGGAGCCCGTGGCTGGAGGGGAGCAGGGAGTCCAGGGGGTGGCACAGTTGCTCCACCACAGAGAGGTTTCAAATGCAAACACTGGAACGGCTGGGGCTGTGTCAGGGCTTGGGATGGAGCTCAGGGAAAGGTTCTTCCCCCCGAGGGTGCTGGGCACTGCCCAGGCTCCCCAGGGAATGCTCCCGGCCCCGAGGCTGCCAGAGCTCCAGGAGCGTTTGGGCACCGCTCCCAGGGATGCCCAGGGTGGGGTTGTTGGGGGGTCTGTGCAGGGCCTGGGGCTGGATTTGATCCCTGTGGGCTCCCAGCTCGAGGATTGTGTTGTGCCAGGCAGTGCCTTCCTGCAGCCTGGTCCCTTCCTAGCAGCACCTTTGCCAGAGCTGAGGCACAGCCCAGGCCTGGCCCCAGGAATCACACGCTGAACACAACCAGGGCTCAAGAGAAGGGGCTGATTCCAGTTCCCAGCCCCACGAGCACATCTGCTACAGGTTAAGACAACACAACTGCAACCATGAAAATAACCCTCCACCCGCCTTTCCCTCAACCTCCCCAAATTCCTGGGTAATAACATGTTTAACTGTGTTCCCTGTGAGCTCTGCACGACAAATGAATGAGTGGATTTTGCAAATTAAGCCGTAGTGATGTGACCCAGAGCTGATAGGAGTTTCCTTTACATCATCCCCAACATTTCCGTTGCCATAACAAAAGGCAGCTCTGCTCTCTGTGCAGCCCCCTGGTCGCTCACAGGGAAACAAACTGTTGTTCTCCCAATAACAATCCTCTGGTGCATCGATTGCATGGAATAATTTGATTAAAATGATGGTGGTGGGGTCTCAGAGGACACAGCCCACTTTGCACAAGTTTTCTCTTGGCCCTCTCACAAAGCGGACGTTCCCTGGGCTCGAGGGGAGGGACAGCCAGATGTGACATAAGAGCACTTGGAGATCTCAGCGAGGGGACAACTCTGGCAACAGCAAACAGCTTAAAAATATCCTTCGGGTTTGCAGGATGGAATAGGCATCAATGGTTTGCACAATTAAATTCAGAATTGCTAAGGGGAGTACCTGAGTTCAGCATTTAGCATTCCAGGACTGTTTCCACATCACAGGGATGCACCGGGAGAGCTGGGGCTGTGAACCAGTGAGAGAGTCTAGAACTGGGTGTGAAAACACAATTTGAGGTTTTCTTCGTGTTTTACCCATTGCTCTGGATTAGAACTAACTCAATGTACCGCCCACTCAATTTGAAGACTAAATCAAAGTCTAGCAACTCTTAACCTGTGCTAAAGAATGAATCTAAAGAGTCCTGGTGCTGAAAAGGGATGATGATGATGATGATGATGATGATGATGATGATGATGATGATGATGATGATGATGATGATGATGTCAGGCCAGGTAGCCCCCACCCCGGTGTCACTATCTTGCTGAGAAAGGCCCCCATAAAGCTATTCCAGAACACTGAGTGAGTTGTAGGGGTGTCAATAAGCTTCAAACCTTCCTGGAAAATGTCTTCACATGGACTTTCACAGCGTGAAGTGAAAACTGCAGCAGGCAGAAGAGCAGTTCTGAAAAACCTCCCTCCTCAGAAGTGTTGCAGCAGCGTGAGGCTGAGGAGAATGTGTGGAATCACCCAGGGAAAAGGTTGGGTGGGATCCCAGAGGAAGAGCAGAGCTGTGGGACAAGTAGGAGGGAGAGGCAGGGGGATTCCCTGGAGCCATGGAGAGTCTCAGGCAGGCCCAGGGAGAAGGAGGGGACCTGACAATGAGACTGGAGGGCACCTTGTACAGGCAGAGCCTGCAGAGACAGCTCTGAGCTGCTGCTCAGGAACCCTCTGGAGCTGCTGGAATGGAGCAGCAACTGTGAATCCCATCATTTACCCACCACAGTTTGCTCTTCCAAGCCTCCAAGATGTATGGGACAGGCCAGGTGGTGTCTGTACCCTCCCTCTGAGCTCTGAAATCCCCAGCCTGTTTTCCAGCATTACATCTTTTGGGTTCAGAGCCACAGCATAAAAGAGCCCCTGCTCCCAGGAGATGATCTATTGCACAATGAATTACTTTAAAACCAAGTTGTTACCCCACAGGGCAGGGATCACACGACTTAAAGAGATGTTAACAAGCCGTGACAAACCTCTGGCATTAGAATTTTCAGGCAAGCTGTTCTGCATCTAAGGCAGTCACTAAAGATCACACAGCATCTGAAAAATGAAGGATACAGCGATGAGTAACCCCTCTCTGCTCCGCTCCAGAGACCTGCCCATAGGAAGCAGGGCTGTGATTTGCACACTATCTGAACCTGATTATGGCTAATTTTTTGCATACAGAGCATGGAAAGGATCCTGGCTGAGGCACGGAAAATATGTGGCCACATGAGTCATTCTGTAATGGTTCATAAATCCTGGGAGAATCACAAAAGCAAAACATCTAACATTGCATCTTCCCTCTCCCTGCCAGTGGAACTCCACCTCTTGACACGCTCGGCACAAGGATGTGGGAATATGGTGAAAGCAAAGGAAATAGGATCATTTTCTCCTTGGAATAGAAGAATCTCATCAAACAGCAGCCAGGCTCAGATTTGCAACCTTCACAGAAGAGGCCATTCATAAGGCGAGGAGAAAGAAACGAGCTGCTCCTCAGGTTGCCAAACCAAATTTACAGTTCCTACTGCCTGGGCTCCAGCTCCTGTCCTTCCTCCCCTGCAGAGCCAGGCAAGGACTGCAGAGAACAGCCCAAACCCAGCACCCTCTCCAGCCATGACCTCCTGTCCCCCTGGCCAGTGCTCTTGATGGCCAGGGCCACGCTGGGGCTCTGACGTGAGGGATGGGAGAGGATTTGGGAACAGAGCAAAGCACAGAAGGGACCTGCTCAGGGGGTCAGAGAAGGGGGGACCAGGCAGCAAAGGATCTTGAAGGCTAAGGTAACATCTGCCAGTCCCTGTTACAGCATGATCTGAGTTGTCCTCTGGGCACAACCAGCAGCTCCATGTGCTGCTCCGAGTTCTCATCCCGGGCAGAGTGGGGATTGTGCAGGGTGGAACTGCTCAGCTCTGGGAAAAAACAGCTTTTTGTGAGGCAGGAGTGGCTGGAACTCCCCATTATCTCCCCAACAGCAGGGACTTCCTGCGTGCCCTCTGCAGGCCCCTTTCCTGCTGGATGGAGCTGCTCCCCCTGTTCCAGGGGTTATCAGCGGAAGCAAAGCATCCCCCTCACTTTGCCACTTGCCCTTGGTGTGCCGTGGTGCTCCTGCTGCTGCTTTCAAGTGCCAAGAGCCCCAACCCAGAGGACTTTTAACCATCCTCTGCAGTAAAATCAAGAAGGTGCAGGAGCTTCATCCCCTCTTTAGCCAGGAAGCAGGAGCAGGAATAAAAGAGCAGAACTCTGAAGGGCCCAGCCTGAGCTGGAGGCTGCAAGGCCGGCACAAAAACCTCCCATTGCCAGAACACGAGTCTGCAGGAGCCCCACGTAATCCCTGGGAGGTCTGTGTGGTCTGCAGCTCTGGTATCTGGGATATCTTCCTGTTTGTAGTACCAGAAAGTGGGGTGACTCAAGGTTTGGGAAAAGACCTCGGATCACCCCCAGAGGCACCCGGGTCTCTGTAGTGGGAGGGCACTCGGCGTTTCCATGGGCAGAGGTGCGTGGGTTCTGTTTATGTGCAAACTGCATCAGACCCCACCAGAGTTGTTATTTCCAGGAATATTCCGGAGCAGGAAGGAGACCCAGATGAGTCACTTGAGCCACCAGCTCGCTCTGAGGACGAAGTGCAGCCCTGAAACACTTTGGGTCTGGATAAATAAGCCCCTCCCAGTCCCATGCTCTGACGCTGGGGTTGTCCAGCCTGAGCGTGGGCAGCCCACGCTCGTGCCTGTGGTGCCAGCCCCTCCATTCCCTCATCCTGCCCGGGACAAGCCCCGTTGCTTCCGAGAGTTAAGGACCAGCAGGAGGAAATGTGTGAGCAGGGCCACTGATGCTGCTGCTCCCACAGGGCTCTGGCACTGCCGTGTGGCACCGGACCCGGCCCTGGAATGGGGACCCTCGGGAGCAGGCGGCTGCCACACAGGCTCCTGCTCTGCTGTGCCTTCTGGGGACTCTGCCTGGCCTCCGACTATGATGGTGAGTGCGTGCCTTCGGGTGCAAAGCTGCTGCTTGTTGAAGTACTGGGTATTTGGGACCTTTGTAAGATCCCTGAAAACTCCTTTTTTAATGAGTTCACATGGGAGGATGCTCTGGTTGAACTTCGTGCGGGCTCTCGTTGAAGCAGGAGCTTGGCAGAGGTGATATAGCAGAGAAAGAAGCTGGGATGGAAGAAACTAGAAAGAGAAAGGAAAAATAGAAGAGCAGTAAACCAGAAAGGACTTGAAAGCCAAATCTTTAGCTAATTATACTCCCAGAGCCATGACTTTACACTGGAGTGGCTCCAGACCTTTGGATTATTGTGAAAGCCGGTCAGAGGAGTTGCTCCCTGGCTTTCCAGGCCTGCTGATGGCTGTAGAGCATCACAGTCCATTGTGGGAAACCACAGGGCAAAGGAATTGGGGACATTCTCAGAAAGGTGGCCGAGGGTGGCTCCTGCACACCTAATTCTGCCAGCCAGCTTTTTCTGCCCATCACACAGCAGCTTTTCCGGAACATTCCCAGTTGCAGGGACCCCAAGAGAAAAGACAAAGAGCAGCCTTTGGGGTGAGCTGTTTGTGCAGCCTCCACAGTCTCCAGCCTGCTCTGCTGAGTGAGTAACAGGCTGCCTTCCTCTCCCAGATTACTCTCAGAACAGCACCAGTGAACAGGCCACCACACCAGAGGTCACACCAGAGGTCACCCCGTGTCCCCGAGCCATCCCGGGGCACCAGGCCACGGTCAACAACGTCACCTACCTGCTGATCCCCGAGGCCACGCGCGCCCAGCTGGGCAGCGCCGTCACCGTCCGGCTCATCCCCTGCCTCTACAGCCTGGTGTTCCTGCTGGGGCTGCCGGCCAACGGGCTGGCCCTGTGGGTGCTGGCCACCAGGGCCGAGCGCCGAGCGCCCACCGTGTTCCTGATGAACCTGGCGGCCGCCGACCTGCTGCTCATCTCCGTGCTGCCCTTCAAGATCTCCTACTATTTCCTGGGCAACCACTGGCCCTTCGGGGAAGGGCTGTGCCGCCTCACCACGGCTTTCTTCTACGGCAACATGTACTGCTCCGTGCTGCTGCTCACCTGCATCAGCCTCGACCGCTACCTGGCCGTGGCTCACCCCTTCTCTTCCCGCGCTTTCCGCACTCCCGCCTTCGCTGCCGGCACCTGCGCCGCGGCCTGGCTCTGTGCCGCTGCCCTCACGCTGCCCCTGACCCTGCAGCGGCAGTCCTACCCGCTGCTCGGGGCAGGGCTCACGCTGTGCCATGACGTCCTGCCCCGGCACGAGGACGACGGCTTCTACTTCCATTATTTCGTGGTGCTGATCGCCTGCGCCTTCCTGCTGCCGCTGCTGCTGCTGGCGCTGAGCTCGGGCGCCGTGCTGCGCGTCCTCCTGCGCGGGGGCGGCCGCTACTCCCACGCCGCGAAGCTCACGGCCCTCGTGGTGCTCGCCCTCGTGGTTTTCTACGCTCCCAGCAACGTCCTGCTGCTGGTTCACTACTCCAGCCCCTGCTCCAGGCTGCACGGCCGCCTGTACCTCAGCTACATGGTGAGCCTGGCCCTCAGCACCTGCAACAGCTGCGCCGACCCCTTCGTCTACTACTACGTGTCTGAGGATTTCCGCGAGAAGGTGAGGAGGAGAGTCTTCGGGAGCAGCAAAAACACCACCACTTCTCTGAAGACCTCCAAGGAAACGCTGCCCCGTTCCAAGGTGTGAGCCTCCAGCCCGGCTCGCTGCTCCCAGGGCGCTCATAGCGCACTCCGTGGGGATAAAACGAAGGCAGCACTGGAATTCCACAAGTTTCACCCAGAGCAGCGTTCCCCAGGAGCCAAGTGCTTTTCCCTGTCTGCACAGATAAGGCTGAATAAACCCAGGCTGTGGGATTCTTTGCCCAGACAAGATGCTGAGTGCTGGAAACATCCGTCCTTCACTGGGACACTGCCTGCAGCTTCTCAGCTGGCCACACACCCCCAGGGATGTTCCTACCCATACATCTGGGTCTGGTGTTCCCAATCTGACTGCTCTCTGCCTGCTAGTCCTGCTCCTGACTTGCTCACTGTCCTTAAATGCATATTCCCTTCCCCTGAAACTGAAAAAAATTAGGCATCACAACCCCAAATTTCTAAATGTTTCGAAAGATACTCTCCTGAACTAAACCAGTGTGTCAAGAGAGTGCAGAGCACTGGCTTGTGTAGCAAAAACATTCCTGGCTTGATTTGTAAGCAGCCCCACAGTAATGTCAGCCCACTGCTGATAAAAGGTGTAAAAATCCCATTCACTCATCCCTGTTCTTGCAAATGACCCTTGGCATCCATAATTTCTTTGAAGCAGAGGTTGTATTAATGGATTTTGTAAAAAAATGATGTCTCATGCAAGAAAATAGTAAAGTAGGAATGGAGCAAACCCTCTGGTACTCCACACTTCCTTCGTGTAACGTCACCCACAGCCAAGAGCTGTCTCTGCTCAAAGAGGTGCTCAGGTTTGTTGTTTATTGGAACCTGCTGCAAATCTGACAAAATGCAGCCAGCTCCTCTCTCAGACACAACTGGGGCACAGCCCTGGGAGCAGCCAGGTAGAAAATGAGCAATAAACCTCTTTAGAGCTCCTCAATTCTTTCGTTTTCCCAGCACAGGCTCGACAGCCTGGAGCGCGAATAAGAGGCAGAGAGGATTGTCTTAAAATCAGTTTTTAATAAAATATTTATCAGAATCTAGAACAAACACTTTTCTGGACTCAGACTTGCTAGGATGTGTGTGAACAAACCAACAGCTGGTCAGAGAGCTGTTTGTGTGTACCTGTGTGTGCGGGGGCAAAGGGCAGGTGAAACACAAAGCCAGGCTCCAGGCACTCAGTCAGAAACAGCAGGGACTAAAAAAAACTCCAAACCCCCCAACCCAGGCTGGTAGAGGTCTTCTAAATAGTTGCTCTATTCACAATAATGAAAACCAGGTTATTGTGCATTAAATGTCAACAGTCAGTGTGAGCAAAGCAGGTGCTGGTGTGTCGGGGATGTTCTTCGAGCAAGCTGAACATTCTTCTGGTATTTGCTTTCTACTGAGGCTGATTAAGAAGGAGGGGAAGAGGCAAGACCAAAACACAGGACAAGAGAGAACAAAGGGAGCTATTGCTTTAAAATAAATACCATGGTAATGATTACTCTGCATAATGTACAGTTACAAATATATAAATATTAATGTCCTTGAAAGGATTGCAAGCATCAATCACTGATAACTAGCACTGCTGCAGCTATTCAGTCACACAGCTCGATGGAAGAAGCAATTTCTGTGTCTTACAAACCCACTGGCACTTTTCTCCTTTTGCAATGAGGGACCACCAGGAAAAGGAAAGGAGGAGCATCTCTCTGACAGAGGGAGGCAAATGTCTCTAAGCCAGAAACAACCCAAAGCAGCAGCAGCTGCTGCTGGTCTTGCTGGCTTTGGCTTTCCAGCACCCAGCTGGTCTTCTCCTTGGTGGAAAAAAAAATAAAATCAAACTTTCTCTCTAAACTGACTGGCTGAGGTGCACAAAGTGGGAGCCTGAGATGTCCTTGTGCTCCCAGGGGCAGGAAGGAGACTGATCAGCTTCAGAGCCAGAACTGGGCCAAAGCCTGGGAATGGTTTTGAGCCTGGACAGCTGTGCTGTGTCCAGTGGTGCTCAGGGATCCAGTCCTAAAGTCTCTGTATTCCAAGCAGGATGTTGAAGAGTGGAGAAAAAAGAATCTTTTTTTTTTTACCTATATAAGAATTAATGATGGTTACAAGAAACATGAACAGCAAATGTGGGACGGGGAAAGCTCTGGACCCTCAGCTGGGGTGGAGAAGAGAGCAGAGACCTGCTCCTTTACCCCTGTGATGGGGGGAAAGGCAGCCACAATGGTGTAACTGCAGGTTCCTCGATTCAGTTCCTTAAATAAAATTACCTTTTTTCTCTTTAGCTACAAAGAGGAGCTGGTTTGGTGCAGCAAGAGTGGGGGGAGGCAGAGACCACCAAGAGCAGATGGACTGGGAGTGCCAGGGCTGGGAAGAAGCTCTGGAGGTGCAGTCAGGATGCAGAAATCCTGTCCCATCACCTCCCACACACTGCCCTGCTCTGTCTGGCTCTGAGGACACCGAGGCTGCTCTGCCTTTGCCTTCTGAAGGTCCAGGGCTCTCTGGCTTTACTTTGAATTGTAAACCAGGAGCCAGACTCCTCTGCCTCAAGCACTGGCACAGAGACCCCTCAGACAAGGCCCTGATTGATGGGCTGGCACCAGCAGCAGGGATTATTTACCTGGCAGCAATGGGGGGATGTCTGCATCTGGAATTAGGACATTACATGTCCCAGAGCCTGAGGAAAGTGAAGAAAGCCAGGTTTAATTCCTGGCTGGAGCTCCCCACTCACCTCCTCATCCCCAGGGGGAGGTCTGGGTGCCCAAGGATCTGTGAGAGGACCAAGCAATAAAAAATGACTTCAAATATCTCTCCAGAAGCATTCAATGGGTACACAAGGTGAGCAATTGAACATGAAGAGAACCCCGAAAGATCAGGTGAGAGAGAGCAGGAAAGGAGAGCCAGAAAGGGGCTGAGGACAGGAGACTGAGGAATCCAGAGCACAGGTCCCATCTCCTGCACGAAGCCAGTCACACAGACATTATCAGGGTGACCAAATGCCTCATTCTCCCCACTCACAGCACTAAACAGCTGCAGCCTGAACCAGCCAACAGCAGGGTTTGTATTGTGCAGTTCTGAGTTTTAAAAAAGGATAAAAAAAAAAAAAAAAAGAAATCTTGTTGCAGCTCACACTAGGCCTGTTATTTACCCAGGGATAAATATTGACTCAGTCCTGTGTGTGTACACAATAGCCAGTGCCTGCCAGGACAGTTGCTTACAGGAGGTGGAATTTAGTTTAAAGGCATTTATTTACCTGCCAGGCAGGAATGCAGCTGCCAGGGTGAGGACAGGATCTGCCCCTGCACACGCCAGACACGGGGCAGAGCCCCCAGCCCACGGCAGGAGCCGGGGAGCAGAGCTGGGAGCAGCCACGAGGGAAGGCTGGCGAAGCTGCCAACGAGGCAGCTCTGAAATTTCTGGGAACTTCAAGACCCAGACCTTCATCATGTCAACTACATTCTGCAAATGTCTGGCCCCAGACAAAAAGGACTGGAAACTACCCATGCCCAACCTCTGGGGTACCTCCTGGTTTGTCCCCGTGTGGACATTTTTCTGGAATAAACTTGCCTTTATTCTGGAATGGAATGTCTATACTGGGATATATTCTTGTCATGGTTCCTGTGTAAACAAGCCTTAAAAATGAATGGAGCTGGGCTTTTTTTTTCTGTTTCCATTCACCAATAAACACCCTCAAAAGGAGTTTCCACCCTGCTCTGGGTCCTGGTAACAATAGAAGTGGGAAGATAAAATATTAACACTATTTTGCAAGAGGCAATTGCATGTAACTCCTCCAAAGAGAACAATGCTGCTCCAGGCAGGAAGGGAAACTCAAAAAATCTTGGCTCCTGCACTTTTGGAAACACAAAGCTTTTCTTTTTAGTTTTGCCACGTTGCTTGGGGCAGGTCAGACCGAGGGAGCCCAGCCTGTGACACCAGGGATTGGTACTGGCCAGCAGAGCCAGGGCCTGGGCAGGGAGGACCAGGAGCAGAACACGCTGTGTTGGATGCCAGTGGGAGCAGAATAAAAGGGATTGGGGAACTCAGGCAAACATTTCAAAGGGCTGTGCCTCGGCCAGGTTCATTTTCAGGCCAAGGTTTGAGGAGGAAAGGGGCTGAGAAGGCTGCAAGCAGCCCCTGTCAGCACGTAGTGCAACACAAAGAGGGCTCCCCCACCTCATCCTCGCCACTGCTGGGGCTGCAAACGCCCACCTGAGGCCTGCAGACAGCAGCAGACACGAAGCCTTTCAGCCCTGGCAGTGGATTTCACTTTTCTCATGTAAAATGTACCTCCCAACAGCTTCCCTGAACGTGGAGCCACAGGGAAGTGTTTCTCTCGTGGGTGCAGCAGGCTGATGGGCTGGGGAAGATGAGTAGCCTCTTGCTATGTCACAATTGGCAAAACACACTGATTTTTATTATTATAACTTGAGCAAAAAACTTCTCAGCCATCTTTCCTCAAACAGCAGTTCAGCTAAGCACAAGGCCTGGACTTAGCTTCTAAGTGTAGCTAGGAAATGGCATTTGCAGAATATCCTGATAGCAGAGAAAACACTTGGAAATGCTCTGTGGGTTTGAATTCCAGCCCCTATTTTTCTCACCTAGAGGGCACAGCATATTGGTCTCCCATCACTGGAAGGGCTCCAAAGAGGATGCACAGAAGGCAGGAAAATGGACAGAAAAATAACGCTGAGTGTCCCCCTTAGAGCTCCAGATCTGCCCCGTGGGGCAGCAAAGCCTACAGTTCTGAGGGCATCAGGAAGTAGTCATCATTCGGGTTCTGTTCTGCAGCAGGTCGTCTGGAGGAACAAACTCATACAGGAGTCGATTCTGAGCCTCTTCTCTTTGTTTAAATTACGTATTTCTGTTGGAAAGAGAGCACAGGGAAGAAAAGTCACCTTGCTGCAAGGTACCTTTGAGAGACATCCCTGAGCCTGGGCAGGGAAAAGGTCACAGAGCTGGAAGGGACCCTCAGGGATCAAAGCCAACCCCTGGCCCTGCACACACACCCCAACAATCCCACCCTGGGCATCCCTGGGAGCGGTGTCCAAACGCTCCTGGAGCTCTGGCAGCCTCGGGGCCGGGAGCGTTCCCTGGGGAGCCTGGGCAGGGCCCAGCACCCTCGGGGGGAAGAACCTTTCCCTGAGCTCCATGCCAAGCCCTGACACAGCTCCAGCCGTTCCCTGGGCTCCTGGCCCTGTCCCAGAGCAGAGCTCAGCCCCTGCCCCTCCGCCTCCCCTCGGGAGGAGCTGCAGCCCCCGAGGAGCCTCCCCTCAGTCTCCTCTGCTCCAGCTGAACACACCAAGTGAAAGGGGCACTTGTTCCACTGGGGATGAAGCCACCGAGGTCACAAAGCCTTTTACAGCTGCCCCAGCAAGATCCCATTCCCAGTGACTGTAAAAAGTTGTAAAAACACCCCTTTTCTGGAGACATGAACACCCTTGACCCAGCACAAGGACACCACAGGCTGGCTCCAAGCAGATCCCTGACCCCACTGTGGGCTCACCATTCCACCGTGGTGGCCTCTCCCTGGATCCTGTCCCCTTCCCGGAAGGTGCTGGCCGTGGTCAGCTCTGCCATCACCTCAAACGCGTCGGCCTCCACGGCGAAGGCGTCGGGGTCGTACTCGTAGGAGTAGTAGGACAGGTCTGTGTGCAGGGGGGGCCCCTCCTCGGCTGCGGGGGGAACCAGAGCTGCAGCAGCTGCATTTCAGCATCACCACCGAGCAGGGCAGGGGCAGGAGAAGGAAGGGATTTGAGTCAGGGAGGCCGGACAGGAGGGAAGGAGGTTGCAGGTGTTGGAGGACCTGCAGGTGATGGCTTGGACTCACAGGGGAGGGGAGAAGCTGCTGCAAAAGCAGAGTTTGCAATTTCCCAGTCTGAGATCTGGGCACTGGAGTAAAAGGAAAGAGGGGGAACAAAAAGAGGGAGAAAAGGGAAACGAGGAAAAGGGAAAACAAGGGGGGAAGCAAAGGAGAGTGGGAAAAGGAGGAGACAGGGGAAAGAGAAGGAAACAAGGGGGGGAAAAGAAAACAAAGGGGGAAAGGGAAATAAACAGAGGGAAAGGGAAATAAACAGAGGGAAAGGGCCATGTAGTTTGAAAAAAACAAAAATCTCAAAGTCTCCCTTTCCAGCATGGAATTAACTGAGGTGTTGCAGTTCAGACCCATCACCCTGAGGGCTGCACGCAGTGAGGTAAAAGTGTCGTGCAGAGGGCAGCTGGCACAGGGGAGTCACTCTGCACCCTGAAAATCTCTCCTCTGACCAGGTTCAAGCCAGGCACCTCAGGTGAGGAGAGCCCCATCCACATGGGGACCTGTTCAGTGTGCCCTCAGCTGAGCATCATTTCACAAAACAAGTGACAAAGCTGGAGGGAGACCCTGAGGGAACAGCTCACTGGGTGACTGATCAGTGGAGGCAGCCAAATTTCTTTTCAGCACAACAAGGGCGAAGATTTCGAGGCCAGGAGCCCACAGCAGAGCCCTTCACTCCAGCCTGAATGAGGAGCTGAGGCACATCTGTCCCAGCACAGCCACACAGCACTGAAACTCCCATCACTTCGTGCAGGGGCAGACCCAGCGCAGGCAGGAGCAGGAATTTCTCCTCTTCCCACCCACCCCAGGCTGTGCTGACACTGGCAGGTCCCTCTCACAGCACACACCCCACTCACACCAGGCTGTGCCTCTGTGCTGGGCAGCTGCTCCCTGTCCAGAGGGTGAAACTGCAAGACAAAACTTCTAGGAATAGCAGGGGATCCGTGTTTCCTAAACTGAGCCAGCTCAGCTGTCCATCCTTCCTGTTTGCTCTCCGTGTACGCCGCTCTAATCCAAACCAAAGCAAGCACTGAGGCAGAGTTACTGCAGGGAGGAAAAGTCCCCCGCCCGCCCAAAGCTGGCTTGATTTAAAGAGAGCACTCATCGAGGCCTTTGAAAATGTTTGTTCTCTAGGAATAAAACATCTGAAGGATCTTCCCTGTTGCCTCCCACATCCTCCCAGCAGTGGGCAGGGGAGTCAGGCTCTGTTCACTCCTCCTTGGCCTCCTCCCTGTGAGGACCTGCCAGACCATGAGCTCCTTCTATGAATGGGTGATTGCTGTCCACAGGGGATGGAGTGAACATCACAGGCCTGACTCTTCCCAGGAATTCAGCACTGAAGTCACAGCAAAGAGCACAGGCCGGCGTTTCCTGCTGCACACAAACCACTCCCCCAGCCCCAAATGTTTGTGCAGAGGCCAATGTTTGCTGAGCAGCCATGGGGGGAGAGGAAAAATGGTGAACTGTGCCAGTTCAATCAACCCTGAGGGAGCAGCAGCCCTGAGGGGAACACGCCAGCCAGGGAATTTTGGGGATGACTCCACCTGGAAGCAGAGCTCAGGCTGATGTTCCTGGTAGGAGCTGGCGTGGCTGATGGCGTTTGATTTAAAACACAAAACAAAACACCACCACCACTGTCATAATTCCACCTAGAATTTTCTTCCAGTTCCAGCCACTGGCCCTTCTAATTGCTGGAGCAAAACTGTGCAGAGGACACGGCTGTGGGGAGAAGGCTGGGGGCCAGAGAGCTGAGCCTGGGGGGGCTTCCTGCTCACAGCATCCCTGACACCCCCAATAGTGCTGTCCCCCACACTTGGACATTGTTTTCCAGCAGATCCATGAAGAATCACATCACTGTGATGCCAACACACTGTCCTCCAGCAGCAGTGGCTGTGCCTTGGCTGTCCCTTGAGTGCCTTTGGCAGAGGAGATTGAGGCAGTTTCAGAAGAGCTAATGATTTGTGGGAGCAATCAGAGCACCACTTCATCAGAGAGGTGCTATCAGAGCTGCTGAGGGTCCCACAGGCTCTGAAATCCACCCAGATCCTTGTGGCCAAGAGTGACAAGGATCTCAGGAAAGCCACAGTCAGAAATTCAGTGAGATTTTGATACTCAAGGTAAGAACTCAGCTCCTGCTCCAGGGTTTTCAACCCAAAGGCTGCAGCAGGCTGTGAAGGCACATGAGCACAGCTCCAATGCTGAGCCAGAGCTGGGTCCATGCTACTCATCAAAATCCTGGTCCACCCTTCTGAAACTCAGTAATTTGCCTGTGAGAAGGAACAGCTGAGGAAGGGGATTCACACAGGAGTTATTTCAGCTGAGTCCTGTCACCCTGCAAGCTTCCCTCTCAATCAAGAGGATCTACAGATGCAAAGAGGATCCCAGCCATCCGTACAAAAAGAAATGCAGTTTTAAGGTCAAACCTCAGCCACTCTGCCTCGCTGCAGACTTTGGGAAGGCACTTAAAAATGTTCTGACAACAGCAACAACGCTGCATCCTGATCGTTCAGGGTTCTTTTCACGTTCAATTGCTCACCTTGAGCAGCTGGAATTTATTCCAGCAAACCCACTGGCATGTGTGGAACCTCACTGTGGGTCTGTGTGTGCCAGAGGGAGCCCCCAACACATCCTGAAATCCCCACTGCTCGTTCCCACTGCTGGGTAAGGTGGACAAGAGCTCAATGAAAGCATCCATCAGCCCAAGCTGAGCTGCACAAGTCTCACGGCAAACACAGGAGGCTTCCAGACAGCACAAACACCACGCGCTTCCCCGAGAAGGTGACATTTCCTGCAGGTTAACACACCCAGGCGGTTTTACACCAGCCTGCCCCAAGCTTGATCTGGCTCCTGGAGTTTTGCATCCTTTTAGGAAATCACAGATTTGGGCACGGCTCAGCAGAGCCCTCGCTGGAGCGCCTGAGCCAACTTAACCCGATCACATGCTCCAGCAGCGCGGAGCCCAGGAGAGCGCGGCTGAGGAGGGGCTCATTCATCTGCTGCACTTTGATTCATGTCCCATGTGCTTGACCTGAGAGGAGCCCGGAGGATTAATGAAAATCACATGCTGGGCCCTTTTCCTGGTGCAGGATTTAGTCGGTTTTATTCCTGAATGCTCACTCTGCCATGGCTGCTCCCAGCTCAGCATCTGCCTGCCAGGAAATTTGGGCACTCCCAGATCCCAGGACAAAGCCAGCTCCTGCTTTGACAAACACTCTTATGGCACTTGGGGGTTTGTCCATCTAAAATCTGCATAACAATGCCACACAAAATAATCAGGTGTTCCCCTTTTGCTCCTTCTGAGCCAGCACTATTTCTGTCCACTTAGAACAGAAACCACAGAGGAATTTTCCTCTGACTTAAATACAGATAATTTCAGAAACTCTGTTCTGAACATTTTTTGGATTGTGGATTCACTATCAAATTTTAATTTGAAAATAATGTAATGGCAGTCCCATTTTGTAGACCTCTTTACAGCCTCATATTCCAGTGGTGCCCAAATGGATCAGGTTGGGAATGCTGCTTGAAAGGGTTCAGACTGCAGAGTTTCCATGCTGAGTACATGGCATGTGCACGGAATAAAAGGCAACAAGATATAGATACAGATATATCCACAGTAAGTCCAGGAAAAAAAAGGGGTGGGAAATAGTAGAGACGTTAAACACTAAGACTGAATGACCTGTAGAAACTGTCATAATGGAATATTCACCATGTTTCTACACCTTGATAAGAAAACTGTCCCTCAGCTGCTGTCCAGAAGGGAAAGAGCAGGATGGTGCCTCATGCTGGACACGTGTTAGTCTGACTCTGGAGCACAAGGAGGACATGAGGAGGCACAGAGGCTTCTCCTGAAGAATTAAACTGGTTTTACCAATTTGTTGGGAGAGTTGGAGGCCGGGGGAAAATTAATGAGTGGAAAGCAGCCAGGAAAAATCTAGTCCAGTTTATTTACTAGAAACAGCATGAAACAAGCAATTCTATTGACCCTCCACTGCTTCTTGGTGAGATTTATTGTGAGCCATGAGCGAGTTCGACGTGAGTCTTGGAAAAAAGGGCATGAACATAAGCACCAAATAAAATGAGCAGCCAAATTCCTGGCTACTCCATCCCCTGACCTTAACATTTTTGTTCACTAAGGCCCTTTATTCCAAACAGCAGCTATGAGAGAACCAGGACTGCCAGCTCCATTTTTGCTCAGAACTGCAGGGACAAAGTTAATCCACCTGGATTCGAGTCCTTGCAGGGGTTTGGGCTGTTGTCACGTCCTGCTCAGTTGTTTGTTGGAACACATTACATCAGCCTGGTTTTAAATGGGATCTTTCCAGCTTAAGAGTGGAAGAAAAGACGACAGAGAGTGTGCTGTTCAAACACAGCAAGGCTGAGAAAATAGGAGGGCTGGTTACCCACTCCTACAAACAATTATCTAAATCCTGCAGGTGCTGAACTGAACAGGATTCCTGCAAGGTTTCCTGAAAGGAAAAGGATGAGGAGAGCTGTCTGCTACTGAATAGTTCTCATCCTCAGCTTCCTTGACTTCTTCATTTTTTCTCTGATTTCTGAATATTCTATCTTTTCTAGCAGATGGAAAAATTCAGCATCTTTGCTTAAAATGTGCTTGAGAGCCACCTGTACTTTTACAGGGATAGGACAAGCTTTAACCTTGCTAAAGAAAAAGCCTTTGGATAAATGCAAAGGTATTTCATTACCTGCTGGAGTCTGGGGAACACTGGGCTGCTCAGCTGTGTGGGAGTGTGTGTCCCTTTCTTCTGGCAAGTTCTTGGCTGCAAATACAAAGAAAAATAAACTCATTTGTGGCACAATTTGTTAATGGATCTCTAGAAGACGTTTGCATTTCCAGAGGTGGCATACTCAGTTCCCTGAGCTATTACACAACACACCTTGAAAGCCCATGCAGGATCTCCAAAGAATGCTATGTTTCATGGATTTAATTTTTATCCAGGAGTATTCACTTCAGATCGAACAGTATCACTAATTTTCTCTTCAATTCGTTCTGATTGGTAAAACTTGTATCCATGAGAACAGAAAACCAGTTATTTCAAGCTGAAAAGCAGCTGCTCTTATCACTTAATCAGCTGTAGCATGAACAGCAAAACAACACAGAGGAAGTTTGGAACTCTGCTCCTTTCCCTACCATGGAGCATTAACTCGCCCAGATGAGGATTTGCAACGTTCTGCGAGTGGACCACGACAGAAAAAGGATGTGAACGAAACCTACAGGCAGAACACTGAGACATGGGCATCTGCTCTATCCTGGTGTTGTTCCTGCACGATGCCACCTCCATCTGGCAGTGGTTGGGGTAGATGTGCCCGTCGGAGCCGCACACGGGCTCCCCGTCGTAGCCGCAGTCCCGCGAGCACAGGCACTGCTCGAAGTACTCGTCCTCCAGGCAGCCAAAGATGTTGTTGCAAGGGCCAGAGTGCACAAAGCCTGGGAATTAAACAGAACCGGTCCGTTTTGCATAGCAGGGGGAAGGTGGAATGGAAACATTTCACTGATGTCAGTTTTCATGCTGAATTCCCTAAGATTTCTAACAGGAATTTACAAACTCGGTAGAATTAAAAGCTCTGGGAACGAAGTTGCCTTTCTGAAAGAGCCGTGGTGCAACAGCTTCCAGACTTGGGATAAAGCACCTATTTTTAGGACATTGAGCACAGAGAGGAACACACGGTTTCTGGGGACAGTTATTCCTTTCACTGATGCATTAAATTGTTCAAACTTCCCACAGTTAATTGTGGAATTCCATTGCAACATATTGGAGAAAAAGAAAACCAAATTGCATGGTAAAGAGTTTTTACCTCTTTTTTTACTGACACATCTCCCCTTGTGCAGGTTCTTCCAGAATCAGACATTTTATCTTGCCTCTGAAGCAAATCACAGTCACTTTGGTGCCTGCAGAGCACCACTGGTCTGTTTATCATCACTTTAATACTGCAACCCCCCGAACCTTTGTGAAACTTCCACTGACACAGAGAGCGAAGCAGAACATTTCTGTAAACATAATTTTGGGTTCAGAACGCCCATTTTTCTAACATATCTGTGTGGCTTTGGGGTAACTCACCAACCCACTGGCTGGCTGAGCTTTCCACCTCGTTGCAGGTCGGGCCATCGCAGAGCTCCCGGGCCAAGGGGCTGTTCTCACTCACGTTGTAGAAACGAGTGGCTTCAAAAGCTGCAGCAAGGAGGAGAAATCACAGCTGAGCCTCCTGCCTGGAGCTCCAGTGCCAGCAGGGATCAAAGGGAAACAGGCACAAACCTGGCTCGTAGTAATCGTACACTTTGATAGGAACAGGGGCTGTTTTCCCAACTATGTGCTCTCTGAAAGCTTGGAACTTCACACAGGTCATGCACTGGCTGGGAATCTGTGTGAAACGGTGTAATAGACTCAAAAATGGCACTTGAAGTGAAGAAAGAGACAAATGAACACAGCACGTGCCCCAGTGTAACACGCCGAGCACAAAGACACCTCCAACATTCCCAGTGTAGGGACAGAGATAATGAATTAAAGCCAAACAGGATGAACTAAACCAGGGTGCTTTGCTGACCTTTAAAACATTTTTGCCACAGAGCAATGGCAGACCTGGCACTCCAGCTGTGCTCCCTGGCTTGCCCACAACCACCAGACAATTTCCTGCTGCTGACCAAGCCAAGAGAGATCTCACCTGCTCTCAGGTCTGTGCTGTGAGACCTAAATCATTCTGCATTTAGCAATGCTAGTTGTACCTGCAAGTGACATTATTTCGAGGCAGAAAACTAAGTGATATCTACCCAAAAACACTCCATGGGCTGAAGTGAATCACCTGCCTCTATTACTTCGTTTTCCAACCAAAACCACAACACCACCTGCAGCAAAAGAGGCTCAAGCAAGCAGCCAGGTACAGCTGCAGAGTGATCCTCACCCCTGAGAGACCCCCAACACTCTGCCCGTGCCTCATCCCCTGCTCATTTGCCTTTCATTGAAATCCAACACAATTATAAGAAACAAAGCCATTACCTCATCAAAATAAAACAGGACTTTTCTTCCATCCACTTCATATCTTTTTAACCCAATTTGCTTGTTCATCAATAACTGGGGAAAAAAAATACCATCATGTTTAGTTTAATCTCATTTTATAGAAAACAGGGAGAAATGAGAGAATAAGAGAGATTTCAGACTGCTTAGAAAACAGATCAGACACTAAACTCCAGGGAGGACTTCTGCTGGAAAAGGGTGTTTCCATAAGAGGGGGAAAATGCAAAGAGACTGAAGTTGCTGTCACACGAGCGAGGGGGAAGAGCCACCTGTGTCCTTCCCTGTGTCCTGCTGAGGAATCCTGGCAAGGTGCATCAGCTGAGGGCTCCTCCTGGTCCCCAGGGCATTTATCCCCCTGGGGCTCTGCTGACACCTCACCCATAATCTCATCGAGCAGCTCCCAGATTGTTTTCAGTACCAAGGCAAGACCTCAGAGACCCCAAACCGCTCAATAAAGTCTCTCATTTACACCCCTCAGACCACCAGGGAATCTCGCTGCTGGATGGCACCGGGTATTGAAGGTCCCCTCCTCCCACCAGCTGAAAAATCCAAAACATTCTTCTGCCAGGAAAATTAATCCTCACATTTGAAAAGAGCAGCCATTTGAAAGAGCCCCAGGCACCCTCCCTTTTGACAAACGGGGTCAGGCCAGGCCTCTGCTCCTCATCTTCTCTCCCTTCGAGGCCTGGGGATTTGGGATTTGCATTGTACCAGGCAGGCCGGCAGACTCACCTCTTCTGCTTTTTATCTGCACATCTAAGGAACGTCTGAACACGATCTAAGGGCACTTCCCACATCTCCAAACCTTTATTTCCAATTCTCCAGAAGTTCCTCCTATGATTTCTGCTTTTGGAACATCTCAATGCTATGACTGTCTTGCTTGATCAAGCATTGCTATTTTGATAATTTGTATTTAGAATGCATCTGTCATGTGGAAAATGTCTAATCCTAAAGGTAGGGAGGATGAGGGTCTGTGGAAAAGGACTTTTGTGTTTTAATCAAAGTTTGGGGATCCAAGAAAGGGCCAGAGCACTCCATTCTGTAATTCTATTCTCCAAACTGTCCCATTACTTCAACCTCTGTCAGACAATCCCATTTGTTAACATAGGGATATTCTGACAGAGGTTTTTTTTTTTTAACATTCTTAAGTTATTTTGAGATCTCAGGCTAAAATCTCTGCGGAAAGGGGAACAAATCATTACTATTATCATCATCATAACTATTACAATAATTATTACTATTATTATTATTTAGAAAGACATGAAACAAGCACCATTCCCTCTGAAATTTGCCCAAACCTGCCACCGGCAGCTTTAGCTGGGACTCCCCTCAGCAGAGCGCTCCTACTTGTAAAAACCCTGCTCCCCCAGCCTCCTGCTATTCCTGTAACAAGCCAAGGAACACGTGTTTAAGTCCCACACAATATGGAAAGGGCCAATTTAATTTGTCCTTATAATTTTAGGGCCCTGATGGTGGCTGTTATTACCCAGCAGTCGATGGCTGCAGACAGTCCTTTTATGAGGGCTCGGAGACGCCGGCGCCACCGGGAACTGCTCAGCTCAGCTAAAGCTGCATTTTTTCTGGTGAGGTTTGATATATCCCAGCCCGGGGTGACCTCCCGACCCTGTCGACACCCAGCATTATTAGGAGGATTTGTGGCCGGGGTGTGCACAGAGCGCTCATTAAGCAGCGCTGCCCCGGGGCTGCACGTGGGGCTGCTCCCACCCTGCTCCCCCGGCAGGGAAAATCCTGATTTACAGCCCAGCCCCTCCTCGGCAGGGCAGGGAACGGCCGGGGTGGCAGGGAAAAGGCAGCAGGGGCAAGGGTGGGACTCGCCTCTGCTCGAGGTGGCGTCCAAAATACGTGGTGAAATTGTCCTAGGGCTTCGGTGGGTGAATTTTGTGTTGGGTTCACGTTTGGTAGCCACGAAGAAATCACAGAATGGTTTGGGTTGGAAGAACCTTAAAGCCCATCCAGTGCCACCCCTGCCATGGGCAGGGACACTTCCACTGTCCCAGGCTGCTCCAAGCCCCGTCCAGCCTGGCCTTGGGCACTGCCAGGGATCCAGGGGCAGCCACAGCTGCTCTGGGCACCCTGTGCCAGGGCCTCCCCACCCTCCCAGGGAACAATTCCTTCCCAATATCCCATCCAGCCCTGCCCTCTGGCAGTGGGAAACCATTCTCCCTCATTGTGTCCCTCCATCCCTTGTCCAAAGTCCCTCTCCAGCTCTCCTGGAGCCCCTTTAGGGTCTGGAAGGGGCTCCAAGGTCCCCCCAGACCTTTCTCTTCTCCCCAGTCCCACAGCAGAGGTGAATGTGCAGGTGGGGTTGTATCTGCACCTTCACTGCCTGTCTGCAGACACGCTTCAGCTTTGTCACCACGTTTCATTTTTAGAGATGCAAAAGGGTTTCTGCAATAAAAGACCATGGAATCCAGCTCTTCAAGGGAAACATTCCCTCTTGAAGACACAAAATTCTTCCCAATTTAGGAAAATCTCCCACTTTCCAAAGGAAGTGATTCTGATCTGGTTATGGCAACAGCAGAGCCCTCTGGGCTCACACACATCAGACAGAAATTCTTGGCTGTGAGGCCCTGGCACAGGGTGCCCAGAGCAGCTGTGGCTGCCCCTGGATCCCTGGCAGTGTCCAAGGCCAGGCTGGATGGGGCTTGGAGCAGCCTGGGACAGTGGGAGGTGTCCCTGCCATGGCAGGGGGTGGCACTGGATGGGCTTTAAGGTCCCTTCCAACCCAACCCAACCCATTCTGGGACCTACTGCAAACAGAAGTGTTTTGAGACATCACAGCCAGCTCGTTGGGGTACCAGAATCAGTGCCCCTTGGAGACAGCAGAGCCTCACGTTGATCATTTATTCCCAGTTGTTCTCAGTGTTTCTCTACTCAGAACACGCACAGAGCTCCCCGAGCACGGGGCAGTGCAAACCATCACACACAGCAGCAGCCTCTGAGCAGCAACTCGACACAAACTGAGCCTGTTTGGTTCCCAAGTCCTTCCCTGGGACACCTGAGCCCGGCCCAGCCGTGTCACCAGCCCCAGAGCCGAGCACAGCTGCCCTGGCAAAGGGGAAGGTGTTCAGGGACAGCAACACAAGGGCACGTGGGACCTTCTCTGGTTCCTCAGCCTAGAAACCCTCAACTCTGTCCCCTGCTGACACCAGGAATGGAGACATTCACCCAAATTTGTCATTTCTTCTTAGCCCACTGCAGAGGAAAAAAAAAAGGGGTACAGGGATATGTTCCTTAACAACTTTCCTGTTCTTCTGCAATGAAAACTCCTTCAATGCTTTCTCTTTCGACCCTTTCCCTCTGCTCATAGAACATTCCATAGGTTTAACACCATGAAGATATCCTGCTGTTCTCCTCCTGGGCCGTTCTGAGCTCTCTCTGGTTCTAAGCCAGGTTTTCATCCATATTTTTTCTGCTATTATTTACATGAATGACTGAAAGAGAACTTATTTGACAGCACTACACACGACTGTCACCCCAGCACCTTCAGCAGAGGAGAGAAAGCAGGAGCCAAGCCCTCTGCAGGCCCTCTCACCTAATTTTCCTCCTTTCTCTTCCCATGGGGATACTGGAGGGCTCCTACTCCTGGCCTTGCCCCACCTGAACAGCAATATTCAGTTTGTTGCATGAGAGAAAAAATCAGACTCAAAGGCAAATAAAAACCGATCCATTTTACGTGCTTGGATTTGAAAACAGATTTCTCCACGTGCAGCTTGTGAACTGACATAAATAACTTCAGTTTTTCTCTTTATAGGAATAATTTAATGTCTGATCCCCAGTTCTGAAAGGATGCAATTCCTTCTCAGGGATTGATACAGAAGTTTCTGTGGCTTCAGGGACACCCCAGGAGACATCTGACAGCAGCTTCTGACATGGACTGTAAACCCCTCCAGAGGGTTTTTTCCTCCAAGAAAATGCAATGGTGTTTCACTTATAAATTAGCCAAATCAAGTGAAATCCTAGAGAAGATACAGCAATGTGCACTTCTCCTTGAATTAGGATATCAAATTAAACTTCACAATCATTCTACTTAAAAATTCTTTCCCCTTCCCAATATAATGAGATGAAGTTATTAACGGAAGAGATCTTATAGAAGCAAACTATTTTTCAGCTCTTTACCAGCTCTCAAGGATGCGAAGATTTTACACCTCTTACGTTAAACAGTCCTTAAAAAAACCCCAATTTTGCAGCGTAAGAACCCCACCAGCAAACGCACGGTTCCACAAAATGTAATGGGTTGTAATGAACATAATGCTTCCACAAATATAAAGCAAAGCTCAAGATTACAGTTCATCTGCCCTAAAGGGCTGGCTGGGCACGAGGCACATTCTGTCCACCTCAGCTTGGCTGCAGGAAACACGATGTTCTCCCAGAGAGAAGGGGGAAAAAAAAAAAAAAAAAAGGNGGCAAAAAATTCCAAGACACAGAGCCTCCAAAGAAATGGGATCCAGATGTTGGAGATAACACAGCCCACTAAGCAGCCATAAACAGCTCCTGTTAGAGCACATTTGCACTTCAGCTTTTCCAAAGGGTCTCGGTTAATTACTGTGCACTGGCTCAGGAAAACCTTGGCTTGGCCGGCTTGGGTTTGCTCAGCCTGCTCAGAACGTCTGCTCACTCATTTCAGAGACTCTTTGACAAGTGAAATCCCTTCCTCCCCCTGCCCAGTTTTAATTGCAGCTTTTCAGCAGTGCTCTGACATTCAGTGGCCTCCTCTTGCCCCTCGGAGGGAGCCCCTCCCAGTCAGAGATCCACATCCCAGCCCTGCACGCCCATTCCTTCCCCTTACCTGCTCCAGGCTCTCAATATCTGCCCGAAATCCTGAGAACAAAGGCACTTCCAGCACAGCCATGTTCGAGGACCCAGAGTGCAGCCATCTTCCCATGGGAACAGAAAGAGAGAAAATGGGAACAAACTCGAGATCCAACTCAACAAATGGACAACTCAGAATGGAAGAAAAAAACCCAACTATTTTTCAGAAGAAAAAAAAAAACAACTATTAAAAGGCTCTCCTCGTTGAAGGGCTTGTGGAAAGCCAGTTTGTTTGGTTTTTAAAAATCCCCTTTTCTGCTTTTATTTAACAAAATCATGCCCAGCTCACAGAGGGTAGAGGTATAGGAGATGTCCTGGCACACGGAGGCAGAAAAGCAGAGGGATGCAGTTCCCTGTGGGGCTGCTTGCTTTCTTTTTCGATTAATCACTGAGAAAATGCACTTGGCAAAAGGAAATAAACCCTTGGAGTAGAAGAAACTTCTGTTCCACCCTAAGAGGAGATGCACTGTGGTGGGAGAGGGATGCTAATTCCCAACACCAGGCAAGGTCATCCAGTCCTGGGGTTTCATAAATGGCTGTTTCACCCCTGACCCTGAGAAAAGGGCTTTTGCTAACGAGTCAGCAAAGTCACTGCCTCTTTATTGGTGTTAAAGAGTTCACTGCCTGTATCATCCTCTAGAGTATAACAGAAAACTCAGAAAACTCACTGAAATTGAGTTGTTATAAGTGTGCAAAATAAAACCCCACACAGGAAGGGCTGGAGAGAAAGTCTACTGGGGCCATTGCAAAAATCTCCATTTTTGCAGCATGGCAGAGGAGTCTCCATCCTAAAGCAGCTCCTGCAATCCCAGAACAAGGCTCCTTTTCTCTGCACTCCCAGCCCTCCCTCCTTGGCAGCTCACCTGTTTGCTGTGCACCACCTGAGCCCAGCAGGGCTCATTAGCTCGTGCCCAGCACTGAGGAAACACAGTTCCACAGCTTCCAGGACCAAATTTGCCAGCTCGGGGCTGGCTCCTGCAGGGCCCCTCTCTCTGGAGCCCCCTCAGCTCGGGTGAACTGGCTGAGGCTGGGGTGCCCCACCCCAGCCCAACGCCCACAGTAGCATGAGGTGGCCCGGGGACAGAGCCAGCTGGCTCTGGGTGAGGCACTCCAGGGCTCCCAGAGACATGAAACCTCGTTAATTCCCATCTAACTCCGTGCTCCACACTCCCTAATAAATCGTGCGGGATCCCTTTGCCTGCGTTTCCCCAATCTCTGTTACGTATCACAGCTTTCTGTTTTCCACCCTGTGTTCTCCCTAACCCTTCAAAAGTGCTCCAGGGACACCACTGAGCGTGACAACACTTCATTAGATTCCGAGAGCACCCCCAGCTCCGAATATCTCAGTTGTCATCCTTAGCTGCACTCCTCTCTTCACGTTGCCCCAGCAAGATGATGATGGAGCTGAGAGCATCATTACAGGGAGGAGGGGAGGAAAGGAAGATTTCATTTGCTTTTGTTTCCTTTCCAAGCAATCCATCTCCTTGCACTGGGCTTCCTCTCAAATTTCTGTCTTAGCTCCAGCAATTCCCAGGGCAGGAGTTTCAGAGCTATCAGCAGAGGGGTTGTGCTGATGCAGGGCAGCCTCCTCGCTCACAGGCACTGACAAGGCTGTAAAAAGAAGTTGACCCTCTCCCCAAAACAGGCTGAGAGCTTGGGCAGGGGGAGAAGAGGTTGGCACAGTGACATTGAGGCACTTGGGGGCAGTGCCTCTGCCAGAACACGGCCCCGTGGGCCAGGGAAAACAAGATCTCATCTTTCCCTGGGGCACTGCAGCTCTGCTCGGGTCTGCAGTCACTGTGGGGCCTTGCCTCTGCAGGAAGGAAGGGGACAGAAACTGATAGGGGAGCCAGAATTTTCCATCAAACTGATAAGGGAGCCAGAGTTTCCCATTAAACTGATAGGGGAGCCAGAATTTTCCATTTTCACAAAATCACATCTGAGCCACTCACTGGACTTCTCCTGTTGGAGGTCAGTGAAGCAGCAGCCCCCCCACCTGCCACGCTCCAGATCACAAACATGCAGATCAGTTATCAATTTCTTGGGAGTGGTTTCTCCTGTTGCACAGCAGGATGCTGTGAGCCCTCTTTATTTATTCTTGTTGTGGATCTCTCTCTCTCTCGGGCCAAATTCCCAACAAACTCCCTAAAAACCCGAACATTTTGTAAAGAGATCGGCAACCCCTGACGACTGCAGCAGTACCAGGGTGTTTAAGCAAAACTTGTAAGTGCATTTAATACAGTTCAGGAACTATTCCTGCTGCTCTTTGTCTATAGCCAAGCTGTTTTCTCACAATAACTTCAGTGTTATAATCTATAAAATGTGACAGAACTGCTCATGTCTCTATAAAGTGCTTTGAGAACTAGAAATGAAACTTCTGGATTATGCCATCTTTAGAAATTATTTTACATTTCTTTATATAGAAAAAGGAGATAAGGGATGAACCTTTGAGAGCTTATTAATAAATATCTGCATGTACTGTGCCTTTACCATAGATTCCAAATTCATACCATGGCAACAAGCATCTTCTGTTAGGTTTTTGGTATCCAAACTGAACACTAAGGAGCTCAAATAATAAACTCAAGTCAATAATATTTATAAAACTATTAACACAATTAAGATATTAGTTAACCAGTTGAATTTACCTTGCTCTTTGAGGCTTTTAAGAAAATAATCCAGAACTTTTTCTTTTCATCCTTATACAAGCAAATGACATCCCATTTGTCATTTTCAGGGTTTGGAGAGGCAATAATGAAACTTAGTGATAAAACCTCAAGGCGTTGGCTCTTATTTCTCTGCCTTTGACACACACTTAGCACTGACACGAACAAGGATGACCACGGAATGGCTCTGTCCTGCACCCCACAGTGGTGGCTGGAAGCTCTGCCTTACCCTGCTTGAGATCCAGACAGCGCAGCGAGAGAGGACTCGGTGCTTTTCCTGGCACAGAGGGGCTGATCAGCCAACCAAACGTTCTGTGGGGAGCAGGGCTGGCATTTCCTACCTCGTGCAGGTCTCCAGAATGACTTTGTACTCTCGGTGGTCCTGGTCCGAGGCGGGGTCCTCGTCGTCCCCCAGAGCCCTGTCCCTGTGCGGGGCCTCGGAGCGGTTCTCGTCGGCAGAGCCCGAGCGCAGCGGGCTGGGGGCTTGCAGGTGCTGCTCTGACTTGGGCTCCTTCAGGTTCACCAGGAGCTGGAAAGCTGGTTTGGCAATAGGATCGGGCACATTGTAAGTGACATCGATCTGCAGCAGGAAGAGGGAGAAGCAAAACAGATCGGGGAAGGTTGTTACAGCTCCCATGTTTCAAAGCACCTACAAATGTCCCATAAGGACCAGCACAGACACAAGATCTCTTCAGAGGGAGGGAATGGCAGGCACAGAGGCAACAGAGGCTTTACCACACAGTTCTATCTCTGTATAAGCTGTACCAGAGCTGGTACTGTCACATTCTCTTCCATAAAGCAACACCACGTTATAGAACAATTTTGAGAGAAATTCCAAGTGTAAGTCCTTCCTCGCAGGGAACTGGGATTACAAAAGCAGCAAACAGGCTGTGAGTTCAGAGATCCCATGCTTTCTCCAGCCCCATGGCAACCTTACCTGCATCAGACAGCAGCCTTCACCTTTGGCACTCACAAACAGCCCTGTTGGAATACTGGGAATCTGGGGAGAATCCACAGGTGAGACACAGACAAGACATGGCACTCAGAATGGAAATGAATATTAAATTCAGCTCTACTCTGTACAAAATATCTTTACAAAGGACACTGCAGAAATGAACATGGATTAGTCTCTCCACCACCTGCACTTACAATGGCAGAGACAAACGGCAGCACAAAATAAAATCAGGCATTGATGAGGTGAAAAATGCCTTTAATTTGCAGTCCTGTCTCCTTCATAGCAGAACCCAGCCACAAACCCACAGGTCTCAGTGTTTGACTTTTGCTTTTACCATCACTGATCCAAGTCCTCATTCAGAACCCAGC
Organism: Edolisoma coerulescens; assembly: GCA_013397115.1. NCBI lineage: Eukaryota > Metazoa > Chordata > Aves > Passeriformes > Campephagidae > Edolisoma > Edolisoma coerulescens. Next base: position 103,198 of record VWZW01002443.1, read on the forward strand.
TCACATGGACTGCTTTGAAAATCTGCCTGCACAAATCCACCTACCACTGCAGTCTGAAGGACTTTTTTATTCATCTTGTTGAGCTCAAAAGTCTCCTGGTAGTCCAGGTTAGTAGAAGCCAAGGAAATGGTCAGGTTGACTCCTCCAACATAAGAAAGGATGGCATATTCAGCCAGAGCCTGCAGGGCCACACAGGTGTCCTGGGGGTCAGAAGAGGAAGAAATCAGAATAGTGAAGAATACAGGAGCACAGTAAACTTCCAAAAAACTGTGCTTAGCTCCAGGTGGCAGAATCTTCCTTAATAATTCATATGGCAAAAGAAACATCAGGTTTTGCTCACTTTTCCTATCAAAGGCACCTGTGAGGACAAAGTCTGGGTTCCTTTCAAATTACCAGCCCAAGAAGGAAGCAGTAAAGAGCACTGGAAAGTTTTTCTTCTTCCCAGAACACAAACAGTTTCTGTCAGGAAGATGGAAGCTCTGCATTCCTGAATCAATTGACAGTGCATGCATCCCAGCTACCTTTTGCAGAGGCAGCCCACCTGAGTAGATGAGAATCCTCCCAGTGCATTCCTTTGCTGTGAGAGCCATTTGACTACAGGGAGTGCAGAGGCCACGTCTCCCAGGAGGGTGTAGGTCAGAAGGGCATAAGATGTCATTTCCACTTCTGCAGAAACAACTGAAAGAGGGGGGGAATTAAAAAAAAAAAAAAAAAAAAAAAATCAAAATACCACCTAGAAGTGAGAATCTAGATGGGTCTAGAGATAGCTCTATGAATATTTATTAACTGAAAAAATAATTTTAAAAAGTTAAGAGTCTGTGGAAGTAAACACAGGAAAAGGGAAGTTAAAATGTCTGCACCCAAGATGCTTCACCTCCCTGAGATACCTCTGCTTTCAACACAAGCTTCCCTTCACACAATAGATAACCAATAATAAAGATATTCCCACAAGAGATAAACTCCTTCTACTCGGCTGTATCCCACAAGTAATCCCTCTCCCACTCCAGTTCTACTCTGCTGCTGCCCACACTGTTGCCCTGAGATTTTCATACAATATCCAGTCAGATCCCTGTTGAACATTGCTGCACCCACATCATATCCAAAGAGTCAGTGGCTTTAAGTGGCTGGAAACTTACAGCACCATTCACTGTTGCTGTGGCTGTGACAGTTAAGGTCTAGAAAAATCAGCTGAAGTGTCAATGAGTGGTGATACAACCCTCAGGTCCATTTAAAAAGACAAAGATAAATAGCTCTAAAATTAAATATATTTGGATTCCCTCAGATTTCCATTTGGAATTATTACTCCCTGATAGAATTCCATGTGGCTCTCACTCTTCTGTCTCTATAAAATGGGAGTGAAAGCTGACAAGACAGCTGGGGCTGAAAAGCCTGTCCTCTCTGGACCTGCTCTGTCTCTCATTTATTCTTTCAGCATAACAATACCTGACTTTTCTGAGCTCTCTTTCCCCTGACAATTCCAGAATACCTCATATTTTATAAACAATTCACTGCAATACATGCAGGCTGGTGTGGCAGCTCCTTCCCCTTTCCCTGCCTTTGCACTACAGGTCCCTGCCCGATTACCTGATTGAGAGAGTCCATCATTAAAGCCCATGAAGGTGTCTTCATCAGTGACAAGGGTTCCTGTCAGGCTCCAGTGGGTAAAGCCATCTAGGAGAAGAGGGCAGTGGGAGATGGGTGTTACCAGAGCAGGAGTGCAGCTGAGCCTCTGAGCAAGAGAGGAGTCAAATTCCACTTCTGCACCAGCTCAGGAGAGCTCGGTGCCCTGAGCTGCACTGTCCCTCCTCTTGGGGCTCCCTTTGGGCTGACAAAGGGGATTCAATGCGACAAATCAAGTAATTCTTGGATTTTGGATTAAAATACACCATCAGGGAATGTGAGGTGTTACAGGGAAACTCTGCCCCTGCGAGGAAAGCACTGCAGAGGCTCTGAGCAACTCGAGGTTGCTCTGCTGTTAGAGAATGGTGCTGCTGAACACCAGGGCTGTGGGGCTCATCTCTGTGGGGACCATTCACTTACGAGTTGGTCCCTTCCAGTTCAGGATATTCTGTGATTCTGCTGCACTTCCCTCAGCATCAGCTGCACGTGTGGAGCTGAGCTCTCAGCCCTCTCCAGAGAGAGCCAGGAGCACTCTTGCCCTACAAAGCCAAAACGTGCCGTGAGGAATCCCTCATCCCCCAGGCCCCATCCTCTCCAGGAGCTCAAATCCAGCATTCAGGCTGTGTTTGCTGGTTCCTGCGAGGGGCAGGGCTCGGTACCTTGGGTGATGGCCATGCCGTTCATCCTGCGCAGCGTCGCGGCCGCCGAGGGGCTGTGCAGCAGGGTCAGGGCGTAGGCAGTCAGGGCAGTCGTGTAGGGGTCTTCTGCTGAGTACAGGTTGGACTCCAGGAAGTGTTTTGCTTTGTCAACAGCTGTTCTTTCTTCCTGCATTCAGGGGAAAGAGCCCAGACGTATTTACCAGTCTCAGAAGATAGAATTGCTTTATTACTCGTTACATCGTTCCCATAAAAAAAACCCAACCAACCAAACAAAAAAAAAACCAACAAAAAAGCCAAACAAAAAACAACAATAAAACCCAATAATTAGGAAAGATACATTTTGCTCTCTGCAGAATGGCACTGATACTTCCCCTAAGAAAAGCCATGCATCAAAAACTCAAAAAGCAAGGAGCAAACAGCAGAGCCAGAATGATTTAGGCTAACACTGAGACACACTTTCCCCCCCTAAAGCTGAAGAAATTCAGTGCCCCTGCAAGGCAGCAGATGAACAGGGCAGAGGCGAGTTCTGTACTGTAGGTTTGATTGTGTTCCTGACACTCCGGAGCGTCTGGCAGACGCCAGAGGATAATAAAGGCCAAGGTTCCCAGGGGTCCCTGCAGCCAACAAACATGTTTTATTAACTCCCCCAATGACCTCACCATGCAGGAACGTGGCTCTGATAATTTATAGAAACAATTTAATTGGACTTGATGTAATTTGGTTTCCTTTGATTTCCCTGTGGCACTAACCTTCCCCTTCCTCATTTCCTAGCTAAGATCATTAGGAACACTCACAAATCTCCTCTAGGAAAACCATTAGAATCCACCGAAACTGCACTTCTGGGGCTGCCTTGACACGGAGCAGCCCAGAGAGAGTATCACATCACTGCTCAGAGGGGGACACTGCTGACAGGGAGGCAGGAAGTGTTCCGTGAGCTCTGCAGCGTTTTCTGGATTTTTAATGAGTTGAAAACCTTCCACTCCAATCAGGACAGGGGGTTAGGAGGCATCAGCTTGCAACAGCAGCCTGGTCTCACTCTCCAGGCTCCGCAGGGATGGATGAGGAGTGCTGAAGTTATCAGAGTTCCTGAATGGGCACAGGCTGTTCCGACACCTCCACAAACTCACGGGGCTGTGCCCGAACGAACCCTTTTGTCTGAGAGCAGATCACAGAGAGATGCTGCAACATCCACTGCACCTCCTCTTTCCACATTCCAGGCAGTCCTACCTGTGCACAGCCACCACTGCCCTCTCCTTGGCTGGAACATCTGCAAGGGAACATCTTCCCAGCCCTAGTTAGTGGGAATGTGTAACTCTAATCTCGTCTAAACATCTCCATTCTAGTGAAACTGTGTGCTGGCAGAAACACATCAGAGGGCAGGAGCTCTGCTTTACCTTGAGTTTTAAGGAGGAATCCCTAAAATACCAGTTGTACTGGAAGTTTGGGGTGTTTTTTCCAGCAGAATTGCCCATTCCCACATAGCTGTTTCTCTTTTTTGCAGTGTTCCTGCTCTGCCTCATCTCAAAGAACAGAAACATTTTTCCCCAGAGCCCTCGATCCAGCACATTGCAGGAGCTCAGCTCTCCAGAGGCACTGTAATCTAACAGCAGTAGCATTTTGGCCACTGCAGCCAAGCCAGACCACAAGAGTTCTCTGGATCCCCAAGCTAAACTGCTTTTAGCACCAAGCCAGGATTTCTGAGTCTCTACAGGCAAGAGCCCAGGATCTGCATAGGCTGCACTCACAGCTCAAAGCTATGAGGCAGAAAACACTTTTTGCAGTAATTTCTTGGAGAGGTTGAGGGATGGGGCTGCAGAGAAGTGTTTTGCTCTGGTGGAATAATTGTGAACTGATGGTTGAAGGGTGGGAGACCACCTTGAACAACTTCAGAACAGATTCTTTAACGTTAGAATAATCCCAAGGCTCTCCAGCAGCCTCTCTTCCCTGGATGCTGTCAGTCATTCTAGAGAGCACAGAACCTCTGAAGGCAAACAGCAGCAAAATGAAGTTTCAGCAAATAGAATAGAGAGAATTTTTAGAGCTGTTTTAACTAAGTTTTTGTTACCTCAGAAGTGACACCTGTTTCCAGAAGAGATGCAACCACATAAGCTGTCAGGGAGATCTTCCCATGGATCCCACCCTGGAAGGGCAAACAACACAAACAACTGAATGAAAACCAGAGAAAAGGACACTGGAGGAAAACAAAAGACTTTGAAGCAATACAAAGGATGTGTTAGAACTAGAGGAGAAGCTGAAGCATCACCACATTTCTTTTGCTTTGCAGACAAGGAGTACAAAATTTAGGAACCCAAGCCCACACCGGTTGGACCCAGGACCCAGCTGTCCCTGGCAGCAGCCTGAGGACACATCTAATGCAGTATTTTGTAAAACTTCACATCTTGCTTTGCCTCCTCTGGGGACACCCCACAGACACGTTCTGATGGACCTCTCTGAACTGAAATTCCCCTGGCTCCCCCGTAGCATTCCAACCTTTCAAGTGCAAAGTTCACATTCAAACTGCATCACTTCATGCTTTGATAATAACTTTAAAAATGCTCTTGCTTCACGTTGAGCCTGTGTGGTTTTTACCTGAATGTCCTTGTTTAGTATCCTGCCCATAGCAGGGAAAGAACCATCTTCTTTCTGGTGCTGGATGATCCAGTCTTTGGCAGCTGTGAGTTCTTTGGGGTCAATGAAAATAAACCCACGAGACTGAGCAAAGGACTTGAGGACAAAAGCTGTTAACCTGTAAAAATGAATTCATCATCTTTACTGAGAAAACAAATTCAGAATGAAGTATCTGTAAGTGAAAATCAATGTTCTTAGAAAGCATAAATTTAAAAAAAAATCTTTTTGGAAACACTTAATATTTTTGTTAAAACGTTCATGGGACATAAAAGCATCTGAACACTGTCCAGGCTTTGGATAAGAAAAGGATTAAAGTTCAACAAACTAAATTGAAAAGCAGAACTCAAAGACGTATTTATCATAATTATGGCACACTCTGAAATATAGTTCTTTTTTATAAGTGCTCATCTGCCCAAATGATTAAAGTCTTTAAGCTAAGAATTGATATTTTAAAATTAAGAATCAATATATTTCTCATAAGAAATCCAGATCCTTTCCTAAAGCCTGAAGCTGTGTTACACTTTATACAGAATTAAAACTTTAGAAAGCACCAGAAGTGTTTTTGGAATTCTAAACCTCTGACAACAAGTGTGAGCACTGGCCAGCTTTGGGGGATTGAGTCATTGCATTTACAAGCCCCTGAGGAATGGGAGGGTAGCAAACACTGCTGCCTGGCAGGGGATTTTTCGAGTGTTGAGTAATTCTGTGTCACCATATTTCACATCCAGGGACTGGGAGATGCCGGAGCTGAGATAAAAGTTCCCTGTCTCAGGAAGAGTCCGGCAGCAGCAGCAGCAGCAGCGGCGCTTCCCCTGCCGTGAGCTGGGGAGGGAAACCAGGGAAAACCCAAACAGGGAGCAGGGAGGAGGCAGCTGACAGCAGGGGCAGAGGAATGAGGAGCAGGATGTCCAGAGCTGAGCCCTGGGGGTGGTGGCACCCTGGGCTGGTGTCACACGAGGTGTTTTGGGGGGACAGCGCTGGCAGGGGCCGACCCTGCAGGTTCAGATTCTGGCTCTCCTGTTGCTGGACCCTGAAAGGTCCTGTGTCCCCAGAGCACAAATCCACACTGCTCCATCCAGCAGGGGATGGAAAGCACACGGTATAAGGAGGTCTTTGGGGGGGGAGTTTGAGTTGGTTTTGGTGGGTTTTTACCTACCCTGATAGAAGCCTCTGCCACTGGTAGAGACAGCACATCCCCCCTGTACATGCTCCAGGTAAAACTCCATCCCCTAATGGAACTGGGTGCTTAAATGCCCCATAATTGCTGCTCCAATTGCAGATATGATCCTTAACTACAGCTTTTGTGCCTGAAGCCTGGACCTGTTTGCAGATTTGACTCTCTTGGCTGCTCCTAAATCACCCACAACGCATCTAACGTAGCCAGAGCACTCAGCAGTGCTGTACAGCAATTCTGTACTCACTGAATATTGCTGCATTATTTCTGTTCTCCACCGTGTGTGATACCACGAGAGAAGCTGGAAAATCACTCCTCTTTCCCAGCCAATTGTGTATTTTTCCCGTTTAGCAAACACTTCGCACTTCTCTGACTCAGTTTTAAATAGCCACTCACCACATGCTCCCTGATGAGTCCCTCTCCCCAAAAGCACTGTATGAGCCATCTTGCCTCTTGTAGGTCAGCTGGCGCTGGTAGCCTGGAAGTCACAAAAGAATTGGGGGAGTCCAAAATCTCCTCACACAGAGAAAAACCAGTGTTTAAAGTGAATGAAGACTCAGATCATCTGGCACTTGTGTAAGGGATTCTGCTGCCCGAGGCAGCTTCTTATTCTGCTGTGAGTGAGAGCCAGCTCTGTGTGCAGTTCAGCCAGAAATCTGCTCAGGATAACATCTGGGACACTGCAGCTCCTGCCTTTTGGACACTGGAAATGCTAAAAATCTGATACCTCTCTGAAAAGAATGCACTATCAAAAGGTTTTTACTTAAGCATACAGCCTCTCTCCTTCCATTTTACTTCCATTTACAAATGAAAATGTTTTGCCTGTGACATTGCAGCTGGATTCAGACTTTTCCCAAAGCTGTTGCTTGGAACAACTTCGTGTAACACAAAAACAACAGCTGTGATCTTACTGCACGTGAACACCTCCCAGCTGCAAGGGCAGTCCCCAGGCTTGTTTTAGACATCATCATTAACAAGGTGAATGCTGAAGATAAAGAACTCTCTCCTGGAATGTCTTCTAAAGTTAAAAATGAAGAAAAAGTCAAAACGCTCTTTCTACTGGGAAAATAATTTACTTCTCAAACCTGTTTGTCTGTAACCATGCCCATCCTAAAGCCTCCATATGGATGAATACACAATGCACACTTGGATAAAGCTCTAAAACACCCATTGGAGTGTTTTATCCAATATCCAACACTCCAGGATGGATATTTCTGATAAGGAAAAGTCCAATCTGCAAGAAGATTGTGTCAAAAGACATTCAGTGCCTGCTAAATTATGCAGCACAGGAGTAGGTGTTTTCTTCCATATCTTGTGACATTTTTGCGCGAGTGGATTATTGTTTCATTTCCAGAGGTGAAGTTTCTCTGCTGACCCCTCCAGATACAGGCAGTTCCTCAATCCCTGAGGAAGGGCTGCCCATGACTCCCACACTGCCCAGTTGCTCTGTAGCCCCTCCAGTGCTCACAGGGAATGGCCTGAAAAATGGGAGGAACGAAGATGTGGAGATGATGATGCTCTTGGTGCCCCCACATCTTTGTCTGGTGGTTGTGGGATGGGTATAGACACGTGGCAGAAAGCCTAAGTAATGGTATTATTGTATTCTTCCTCCAAAAAAATAGGTGTTAAATTAAATTAAATTGCTTTTTTCCCCCTGCAGGCCTCAGGTACAATTTACTACTGAGCCCTTCCTGCTTAAGCAGCTCCTCAGTGTTCATTTCTAGTGTGTAGAAGGACACATTAAGCCCTCATATTTTATATCACTCTTCTCATTGTTTCTGTTCTCCTCTTTTTGGGTGTTCATGGTGCCAATACTGCCAAGCCTGTGGGTTTGACCCCTGTATGGGCCATTAATTTCAGAGCTGGACTCGATGTTCACTGTGGGTCCCGTCCAACTCAGAATATTTTGTGATTCTGTGATTTTGAGCTGAATTATGCTTCATTGCTCTTGCTGTTATTCTTCTTTGCTTGTTGGTTGGTAGTAGCACAGACTTTATGTCTTGCTTGCTCTTCTGAAACCTCCTCTTGTCTAAACAATCCTCTGGATGCTGGGACTCACTGGAGAGGTCCGGTCCCCCTTTCCAGTTTTGCCCTGTTCACCTGCTTTTTTTTGTGGGAAAGTAGAAAAATACTGACTGGTTTAGCCCAGGCCACTTCTAAAGAAGAGGGAATACAGGGGAATTGTTGGGTATCAGCACTTCCCATGATGGATGATTAAGTGAAGAAGAAGTTTTCTGGCTTGGTAAATCACAAAAGCCTTCTAGAGTGAGCATTTCGCATCTAAACCTTACACTTGGCAGGGCTCCAGTAAACACAGAAGGGTTTAAGACTCTTGGGGGTTTCTTCTGTAAGGGTTAATTAGCAAACAGAGTTCGGAGCCAAAAACCTGGAAGGTTTGCAGATTCATAAAAAGAAACAAAAGCAAATGATGTTGCAAAGGAAACACTGACTCGGGCCGTTAACAAATTCCCTTTGCCTCACTGCTCTCAGCAAGCACAGAGAATTACAAGTGGAATGACTGGAGCCAGGCAAAGGAAGCAGGACTGGGCTTTTGCTGCTGGATGCAAGAAATATCTCACATATTACATTTTATATTTATATTTTCAGAGGAGAACCACCTAACCCTGTCACCTCTGATTTCATGACATGACTATTGTGTGACTCATACACAAGAGAGCTTTGTCCCTTTGGGTCATTCTTGTTTTTAATGATCTCTGAATTCTTACTGTCCCGAGAATTGCACTTAGTTATAAAACTATTTTGCATGTGGCTCTTCCCAAAACAAATGCTGAGAAAAACAGTGGGGAAAAAAAAAGAAAGAAAAAAAGGCTGTTTTGAGCTGCTTAGTAAAGTGGGACAGGACACTGAAAGGACAGATAACCTAGAGCCATATAATGAAGGCTTTTAACTACATTGGATGCTAAATTTTGATTTTTGGTATACTGTTACTAAGAAAATACTGTTAAAAAAAGTCCAGAAAAGAGCCATAACTTTAGTGACTAAAGGCTTGAAAAGACAATTTACGAATAAGGCAAAACTCCCTAAATATACAGATTTTTACTGAATTTCATTTTCCTTTACTTTCTAAAATGTTTAAACATAGAAATCAGCTAAGGAAAAAAAGATGAAAATAAATCAATATGCATCTGAACTAGGAGTTACTGAAGGGAAACACAGGTTACACACCAAGGGAAAATATCTTGCCATTAAAATCTGTCAACCTGTGAGATTATCCTGCAAGAAACGATGAATTCCCATCACTTGGGCTATTCTTGATTAAAAAAAATGACATGACACAAGTAAGACTTTGAACTCAAAGCCTTTTCTCCATCTATAAATTCAATTGCAATGAGTTACCTTGAACAAGGTAATCGGTAGCTTCAACCTCCACCTCGTGACTGAGCTGCTTGGTTTTCTGCAGGTATTTCAGGACAAAAACATTGGGAGCAAAATGGATCATGTTCTGCTCCCCACAGCCAAAGGGCAACCTCAGCAGGTTGTCCAGGTTGTTCAGAGTAGGACCCATCACATCTCCTGTTTGAGACAGAGGGGAAATGCTCAGGATCAAGCAATTATGATTTAATTTTGGTGTTTTATGATTAAAACTTGACTGCTCTAATATCTCCTGGCTACCACGGAGTCAGCTTAAATAAACTGGAGCATAAGTGGGAAGTCCTTCAGCTGTTAAGTCTTAGCCCTTCAATCTCTTGTGGGATTAAGGAAATTCCACATTTCAGTGTTGGATTATCCATGACTTCCCAGTTTAGACCAGTTCAGAACACGGCACAATTTGTGATGAGGGCATTAATGAAATAAATACTTTGAACTGTAACAGACAGTGCCCCTGCAAAGCCCCTCACAACTTTAAGCCACTGTCAACCCAAACAGGCTTCAAACAAGTGACAAAGAAACCCCAAAGAATTATCTGCCCCAGAATTAAGCAGTAATAAACCTCTTCAAGTGCCTGTGACTATCTTATCTGGTGTGCATTACTCAAGTACTGGTCAGAAGTAACAGCTGGAGCATCTGTTCACATTTGATAACGGGTACCTAAGTGATACCTCCTGATAATTGATACCTATTATTGAAGCCGTAGCTCTTTCTGATCCTGGAATTATGTTGTGGGGAACTCCAAGAGTAAATGCTTCATTGTGATTTTCATCAGTCTCTTCTTTTCTCCAAATTTTAAACTCTCCCATTGACCCCCAGCCTGTGGAAAAGCCAATGTACTTCACCTCAAGCTGTTTGGGGACTGTCCACTCCACAATAATAGATTCGTTTAGCACCCGAGTACCGTGGCCAACCTGAAAGGGACAAGAGACCATGGAGTTCCAGGGGCCCACACACGTGGAGTCACTCTGCCACGTGTGCTGGGACACCTCCTAACTCAGATGTGCGCTGGAGATGGAGCAACACCTCCCTCTTCCCCACCCACAAAACAATCCAAGGAAGCTCAATGAGAATTCCACAGGCTTGGCCTTCAAGGCTTTCATCACTAAAACCATCGAGGACTGAGGTCCTGAGAACATAACAGTGTTACGTAAAGCAGATTTGTTCTGACCAAAACAGCCTGATCAGGGCTTCAGAGGGAAAAGGCAGCAGGAGTGAAGCTCCCACCTTCCACACCAAGGAAAACCTGTTCTCTGTGTGCTCAAACTCCGTTTCAAAGGAGACTCCCAGACCATTACACAGATGAATTCAGTACCTGGATAACTCCATTTTTCCAGCTGATCCAGAAGCTGCGGAATTCATCCCAGGAGAGGATACCAGGTGTGTCCCTGCTGGCCACTGGCTCTCCCATTTTGCTGACGGAGATCCAAGTTTTAGTGTTTTGATGCCCCCCGATAACGATCTCTGCCATCTCTGCCATGTCGTGGGGACCAGAGGACAGGGCCAGGTGAGCATCGTTGTGGGCCTTCACAGAGATGTCAAAGTGCCTCATCTGGGCAGGTTTCTGCATGTACTGGTACTCGTATTTGTTAGGTGTGGAAATGTGTATTTTCTCTAGTCAGAAAAACAAGGGGATGTTGTGAGAATCAGAGCTCATCTCACAGACATCGAAAATAACCCTCGGCTGATAACTAAAATTCAAACAAACAGATCTTTCCTAAGTACATGGGGGTTTTGCCAGCTTCTTTTAAAGTGTTAAAATCCACACGGGTGTTTCTTCTCATCTTTTATTTTTACCCCCTTCAAGGCAGAAGATCCTTCAAAGCTGCTCAGCTGAATTTCTTATGAACTCAGCAAGTGATTTTTCAGCTCTAATCTAGTGGTCAAAAGCATCTCTGTTTAGCTACTGGAGCCAACTCTGAGCTATCCAAATCTCTGGCAGAAAGGACAGACTGATTCCAGAACTGAATTTTAAAACACCAGCTGAAAATAAAGTACAGTCCCAGTTACTGTCCACAGTGCTGAATACTTAAACTGTTCCATAAAGTAAAGGAATTTAATGGCCATTTCCAGAAATCACTTGGGCAGTTAGAGCAAATTCATAATTAGCCAGCCAGGCAAGAAAGACTCTTTATTCACAAGTTCTTCCTACACACCATAACTCATCAATCACAGAGAAATGGAAACAAAGATTTTTTTCAATTTTTTTTTTTTTTAATGAGATGAAGCCAAATGTTTCCTTTTAAAACTGAATCAAACAAACTGAATATCTCATTCAAATCATGAACTTACCATTTGGGCAGAAGAACACACTGTAGGTGTATTCTCTGGACAGTCCCTCTGGCTATAGAAAGACAGAAATCCACACATAAACCACAGGGCTTGGATTAGCAGGAACAGATTCCAGTTTTACTTGGAAAACACAGAAATTATTTTTGCTGCTGCACAGTGGTTTATATCCTTTATAGGAAAGTGATGGCACAGCGTTCTGTTAGCCAGAGGTGTGCTAACCACTGCCAGAGAACCTTCCATTTGATCATGTTTCTTACATTAACCGGGCAAGATCCTCCCATAAAATTTCCATTCCTTTTTCTCCTGGACAGTACTGAAGATCCACCAGAGGAGCTCAGAACCAAATGGGCTCCTTCTGTACAAGTACCACTAAAGCTGATTATCTCCAGTCTCTCTAACACGCCATAAACCAACCTGAGGATCTTTATAAACCTATTCACCTTTGATTTCACAATTTGCCCAGGCTTTCTTTATTTCTGAATTACCCAAAATTTGTATTTTCTCACCTCAATAATGACACTGCTGCGAACATAATCCACTCCCACGGGGATCCTTCTGTCCATGTAAGAGTCCTCTGAGTGTTTGCCATTCTTTAGGGTCTGCATCCCCTCCTGACAGCAATTGGTCCCACCATAGGCAAAAGCTTTTGCTGAGAAACACAAGAGAAAAGCAGCAGAGATTTTTGAGATAGGAAGATCTCTGGAAGTTAAAGACATCTAAACTAATTAGAAACAGCTGATTAACAATACATCAAGTGCTGTAATTACAGCTCTCTCATATTCCCTTTATCCATATTTGAGTGATCACATCTTAAATTAAGCAATATTTGGACAGTCATGGGGCAACAGAGAAACTCCCTCCTGGTTTTCAGTGCTGCACAGTTTTTCTGGGATTATTTGTTGAAAGACCCAGGGAATTTGTTGTTTTTCTCTCATTTAAGAATTTCCCCTGATCTCTTCAGGGAAATGTAACAGGTCCAGCCTTGCATCAAATATCACAACAGGAAAGCTGATGACCAGAGAATCTCCTGATGTTTGTTGGTACATTCTGTGCATCACAGGCAGGGAGTTTGTTCCTACAATAAATGAGGTTGAAAAGCCAAGCTGGCAGCAGCTGGCATGAACAAATTGGGGGAATAGGGAAATAAGAATTTTCTCCTAAGGGAGGAATAAAAAGAAGCACTTGTAAAGCCCCTCCAAGCACCAAGAAGCTGGTTTTAGCTGTGTACTACCAGTGATGTTGCTCAGGCCCAGCTCATTGAAGGACAGAACGATGGAGGTGGGTTTGGCTTCCCCGGGGGCCACGCACTTCTTCCTGGTCAGGTGGTGCTTCCCAGGGTGCCCAACAAACTTTATGCCTTTTGGGACAGAAATCTTCACGTGGACCTGTGAAAGTTTTGGGAATGTCATTCATTGGAAATATCAGCTGCAAAGACAAACTGATTAATGTGAATGATGTGAAACCCGCAGAATGCTCCATAAAAATCACAGAATGCAGATTATTCGTTCTTCAAATAGCCATGGATTTGGCTGAGAGCAGTACTTTCAGCTCAGCAATTCTACAAGTATTTCTAGGAGATGCTGCTGGAGCTGGGCAGATGGGGAGTGTGAGAAGAAAACATCAAGGAGAGAAGATTTCTTGGGAAAAAAATTCCTCCAAAGTAAACTATTTTTGGCAGCTTTTTGATTATGAAGGAAATTCTTCTCTTCAGCATGAGCTCCCTTATTGTCTTCCCTGTATTTTTCAACCTTGGTTTTTCTGAAGTGCTGCAAGACACTTCAGACTACCATACGTGTTTCAAGCCATAAATGGAGCAATGGCATTTATGTGAACTGAAACAGCAATATTTATCTTTTCAAAGCATCTCTCCTGAGCTTACCTCAGGTGTCAGCCCGGCCCCTTCTCTACCTCCTGTGACTTGCAGATCACTCACCAGCCGTGGTGATGACCCAGAAGGGAGCCAGGAGGGAGGACTGAGCTCTTACCTCTGCACACACGGCCAGGTAGTTGTAGACAGTGAGAGGGATCTTGGTCTGCTCGCCCCGGATGACGTGGTAGGGCAGCGTGAAGTCGATGAAGAAAGGTTTGAAGGTCTTCAGCTCTGTCTGGCCAGCAATGCCCAGCCCCTTCTCCTCAGACAGAGCCACGGCCTCCGTGATCCACGTGGTGATGGAGTCGGGCACCTCCACGCGCAGCTGGGCTTCCCCTGAGCTGTCACTGCCAAAAGAACACAGAATAACTCGGGCTGAGCGTTAATTACCTGCTTTTTAATGAAGTGAAAGCACACACAGCCAAACGTTTTGGGGGATTCCCTGCAGATCCAGATTTATAAGGTAGCCTTGTCTGCTCCGAGCCTTACAAAAGGCTCGGTATTTTCTGTCAGTTTTGAGACCTGCAAACATTTATAAGCAGCAGAACAGCACATAGTTATTTCTGCAAAGCACAGATTCTTCCTCGATTTAAAACTTCATTTGCAGCCTCATTTCAGAGTCACTTTTCTTACAGGCGAATGTCTGCGCTAAATAAAAAGAAATCTAAACAAAACTCTAAAACAAACCCCAAAACCTAAAAAGAAAGACAAGAAATAATCCCAGACTGAAGTCTTGGATAAAAACAGTTCGACAATAATTGATTTAACAGACAGTGAAATAAAAGTGGTTTTTGTTGGAAGTCATTGTCCCTGTGTCCATTGTCACACTGCAGACTCTGCTTGAACACAAGGGCAAATGAGAAATTTTCTAAACATCAGGTTCAGCAACCGCTTGTTTTGATTCAGAAACATTTTGGTTTGCTGGGTTTTGGAAGGACTGACTTAGAAAATTTCCAAACCTATCATTTTCTTCCAGTGAGGATTAAAACCAATTATTAAAATTCAAATCTCTCAGTATTTAGCTTTCCTGTGCATACCACGACGTGATGATATAAACCTGGTATATGCTCTTCCATGCTTTATAATAATAGAAATTCAGTTTTGTTCCTCAGGCTTTGCTATTTCTCTCCTGCAAAGCAGCTTTGGCCCTGCCTGGAACAGAAAACATTTCCTCTAACACAAGAACAAAAGCTATTTCATGGCTCAGCTGGCAGAGTGATTGGTGCAGTTGTGAGTACACCCTAAGGTTGTTTTCTCTCAAGTTCTTATTTATTCCCCAGAGCCTGACACACATGCTGCCAGCTCTGGAAGCTTTTGGGGGCATGGAAAATGAGAGTGGAAGGTCTTCAGAACAAGCTCACGAGTGTCCAGCACGACACACTGTCCTCATCTGCAGAGCTGCCTGGTGCACACCCAGAGCTGCGCTTCCACTGCTTTTCACATCAAGGTTGTTCACACTTGAGGCACCACTGAAGCACCTTTGCTTTGCTCCTCTAAATCAATTCTCAGTGAAGCTGTTGTGGCTGTCAGGAGCCAGGCAGCTCATCAGGGACTGATCTGTGTGTTTGTACCACAGAGGGAAAAGGGTTAAAACAATAAAAAGTGGAGGTCACTGGGCTTTTTTGCAAGTGCGGTCAGACTCTGAGCACTGGCCAGTGAATTTGGCTCCCCCAGCTCAAACTCCAGAGGGGAAAGCCTCGGGGAATACACTTGTAATCATAGAAACATGGAATGGTTTGGGTTGGAGAAACCTTAAAGCCCATCCAGTGCCACCCCTGCCATGGGCAGGGACACCTCCCACTGTCCCAGGCTGCTCCAAGCCCTGTCCAGCCTGGCCTTGGGCACTGCCAGGGATCCAGGGGCAGCCACAGCTGCTCTGGGCACCCTGTGCCAGGGCCTCCCCACCCTCCCAGGGAAGGATTTCTTCCCACTACCTGATCTAAACCTACATAAAGTTATTTTAACTCCTTTTAAGCAGACTGGTTCCCTAATACTTAGGTCCTCACCCTGACTGGAGTTATGCAGCTGATACCTGCACCAGTGTTCAGCCCTGAGGAGCAGGCAGAAGGGTGTCCTGGCTCCAGGACTGGCAATATTCCAGCCTGTTTAACCGGACAATTTGTTGCAGCTGATGTTCTTTCCACTGGGATTTCAGCCCATAACCAGCATTAACATTATTTTCACACATGAGGGCACTTACTCTTCTGGGTGGGGGGCCAAAGTACACACTCATTTCCAGCCATTAGACCCTCCAGCCAGGCTCTAGGAATTTTTAGAATTGGTTTGGGAAGTTGACATTAGGCTTTTGTTTCTTTTTTTTTTTTTTTTTTTTTTTTTATGTTTTTATTTTTTTATTAAAAATGG
>VWZW01002443.1:119217-150476 GCA_013397115.1 Edolisoma coerulescens
AAATTCTTCCTGTTCAAGAGAGTGGAAATGAAGGAATGCTCCAGCTCAGTTGTTTCTAACGAAATGAAGTGGAGAAAATGCAATCTGCAACTTTTTATTCCACACTCTCCCACTTATAATTAACTGCCCCAGCTTGCTGAGGCCCAAACGGGCACTTCTGGAATTCTTTGTGTATTTCTACAAAGCATTTTTCATGCTCAATTGAACAGATTTGAATACGCTTGCTCCAAGTTGCTGTCAAATTTAATTTACAATCATTTATTGAGAATAAAGTTTACTTGCAAACCTGGAGAAGCCTTTTAATAATTGCTTCAAATTGTCCTAGATGTGCTGTTGTGGGAAGGATTAGTTATCTCCTTAGTAAATTTTTTTTTTTAGTTCCAACTGTAGCCAGAGGAAACCACAATGTATGAGGCAGCAAATTGGGGTCTGGGGGAGATGTTCTTGCAGGAGATGACAGAGAAAGAAGGGCTCTGTGAAATTTGAAAAGCAATCAATGGAGAATCAATGTAGGCACAACTGACAGGTTCAGCTTGAAGCAAGTGAACACACTTCAGGACCAGAGGAAATGTTGCAGACATTAAAGTGGTAATGAAGAAAAACAACAACAGCAGGGGCAAAAAGATAATTAAAAAAATTTAAAAATAATTCAGAAAACGCCAGTGTAACTCAGTAGATTTTAAGGAGCTTTGTTTTCTGTAGCTGAAGAGAACACAACCCTCTGGATATAATTGATGTCAATACCTGACATTGAGGCAGTGCCAAATCCACGTCTCAGGGAAGAAGGTTCTTTTCCTCTTCTCTGCTCTGCTAGAACAAGAAATAAGTCCTTGCAAATTAATTCTTTCACTAAGATATTTTCAGCAGTCCCTGATAAATCAGAGTTATCACCTGACTGTGGCTCACATGACCAAACCTCAGGCTGGTACAGGCTCATTAAGGAGTGAGTGGGTGATCACTCATAACACAAATTACACGGTCTTTTGAAGCAATCCCTTTGTGTGCACACACACGCTGCAGACAGAAATAAGAATCTAAAAAACCCAGTACAAGTAAGACTATGTATTTCTGCTGGTTTCAAAGGTTATAAAAAAAAAAATTTGGTTTGTGATCCAAATTCTTTCACCAAACGGAATCCAGGGGAACATCCACAGCACGTGACTTCCAACAGCAGTTCCTACAACCCCTATTCTCTCCTTCTCCACCCCTTCTCTTCAAATTGTCTTGATTTCTAATATTTTAATTATTTAAGTCAGCTTTCCTACACCTGTGATGCTTCATTATCTATTTCTTAACTAACCCCAAAACTTCCTCTGCTAAGAGAGGCTTCCAGAGGGTTCAGGATGCAGAGGGGAGGCCCATCCTCAGGTGCAGCATCACTTGTAGCACTTCACAACCTTTTCTTCCTGCAGACCCTCATTTTATTGATTTTGACCACCAGATGAATGGTCCAAATCCTGAGCAATGAGTGACTCTGCAAAGCCAGCTGCAGAGCTTGCAAATATTGCAAGAAATTCACAGCAAATTGCAAAGAAATATTCTTCAAAATGATAATTTAAGACTCTTTGCATTTGTCATTTTCCCAGAATTAAATTTAATTTAACAAAGCAGTGTCAGTTAAAATTTTTTGGCATCTACCAAGATGCTGGAAGAGTTTCCCCATCACTGCCTTGTCTAAACCTGGGGGCATGGAGGTGGAAAACAGCTGAGAATAGAGGAAAAAAAACCAGCTAGGACTAACACAGACAATAAATATTAAACCCCAAACGTTACCTTGGTGCTATTTTGGAATGCATTGTGGCCACCAAGGTCCCAGTGTGAGGCTGGAAGGCTGGGACAGCCTCATCTGTGTACATCCCTCCGTTCTGCCTGTGGTTCAGGCTGACTATGTCAGTCATTACCACCAAGCCAGTTTCCTAGGCAATAAAAAAATCAAGACCACAAAACAAAAACCAGCAAGGAAAAAAAGAAGTAAATAAAAAGAATTAAATAAAAAGAATTAAATGTGCACAGATTTTTTTTTTAATAGAATCCCTCAATCCTATTTCAATATTTACGGGGTAAATCTCAATTGAATCTTGAGGATTTTTTTAAAGCTTTGTATAAAAAATGACTGTTGACGTGAAGATGCACGGGCAGAAGATTTATGAGGAAGCTCTTGTCTGATGGAAAATGCATTTAAATCAGTATCTAACGTTGCTGGGCAAGTGTGACAGGTAAAAAAATCATGACACGTATTTTTCCCCTAGAACACAACATTACAGCTTTTTACCTTTCCTAAAAGTTTCCAGTGTGCTCTGCTGCAGGGAGCAGGCAGCTCTCCCCTCAGGCATCACCAGCTCTGCACTGCCAGGGATGCCAAGCAAAATGAAAACTGTCCACAGAGGGAGAGCACAGAGCTCCCAAGGAAGCTGCCAGCCCTGTCCCCTAAATGCTCTTATTCATGAGAGACAGCAGCTCCCAGGCAGGGCTGCAGAATGAGCTTTGTTCTCTGCACACAGCCCCAGTCCTTGCCCTCCAGGTGTGCAGCCCCTGCATTCACACCAGCTCCCCCAAAATGAACCTTTTCCCAAGAGTTTACAGCTCTCAGTCAGGCCAAAAAAAAAGCAGCATCAGAGCAAAAACCCCCTCAGACCCCAGGGGGAGAGGCAGCAGTGGGAAGAATTGAGGGTTTAGGGTTTGTGGTTAAGAGATCGAGGCATTGGGGGGATGTGTGAAAGCCTCTGGGGTTTAAGGCAACATAATAAACCAATTTAGCTAAAATCCCAGGAAGGACAAAGAATGAAGAGATGGGGAGCTGTGGGAAGCAAGGATCATCGTTATCAGCAGTTGTGTGGATTGAAGAGGGAAAGAACATCAAACATCAGAGCTGTGGCACTGGTGCTCAAGGCCAGCCTGCATTTCAGAGGAGCAAGTGGCAGAAGGCTCTGTGAAGAATATCAAACATTTACAGCTCAGCCTTTCAGGTGGCATCTCCTTGTCTCAGGGAACAGAGGCTACGCCCTGCAGTGGTGGGGAAGGCAAAGGAGTGGGGTGTGAGCAGAGCCTGAAAGGGTGGATGGACTCTGCTGTGCAATGTAGGAAGGGAAGGAAGAGGCAAACAAGCAGAACTTCTCAAATAGATGAGGGAACACCCATTTTAAACAAAAGGAAAGCAAAAAGCTCATGGAAATAGTAGCATGCCTTAAAAGCTACAAAAGGCTCTTTTTCAGCTTAGAAGACTGCACTGTTAGTATGCAAGGCAATGACGAAATTAATTAGTGCATGAGTTCATTTTAAAAACCCGACTTGTTTTAAATGCTCAGCTTGAAAGTTGATTCAAATACACAGCACAGATCAAAGGAAACCAGAATTTTTAAAATCTGTCCAGGTTTAACTATGGAAACACTCCGAGTAACTATAAATATAGGGCATTTAAGTAGTAACCTGATCAAGGATATAAAGGTCTTTCATGCAGATGGCAGCAGAAGCTGGGAGAACCAGGGCAGGAAAGAAATGGAAACGATTTCCAAAGGACAGTCCAAAAGGCTACAAGACTCACATTCCACCTTCCTTCCCTGGTGCAGCAGCTGCAGAAGAGATCTGCAAGCTCACCCATGCCTGGAGGAACCTTCTGGTCCCTGATTCTCCAGAGCATCAGTGTGAATTCCTTCACCCAGTAGGACAACTGGGCCTCCCAAGACTGGCCAAAATCAAACCACTTTCCTCAAATATCTTTGCTAGAACAGCGTACTCTGTTCTCCAAAATTACTTTTCATCCTACCGCCCCAGAAGAACAGCTCTGACGTAGGGAAGAACCCTGGCCTGTGGAGCTGAAAATCACCCTGCCAACATGAAAGCCAAAAAGGAGACCCTGCAGAGAGAAGGGAGGCTGATTCTTCCTACTGTAAAGGCGAAGCGAGCGTCCTTGGTGATGTCCCAGTGCCAGGGAAAGACAGAAGATCTGCGGCGCCTGCGGGAGGACATGCCCGGCCACCAGAAGTGCCCTTCTTCCTTTGGAGCCCCAAAAGCATCAGACACATCGTACTCTGCAAGCTCTTGGAACACCTGCAGGGAAAGGGCAGAGGCTGCTGTCCTGGGGGATTTTTGGAAACCCAAAAGCTGCTTCCTCAGGGTGGATGAGGGTCACAGGAGTGAGAAAAGGATGGCAGTGCTCCAAGCTCCTTCTACCTGGCTGGCTGTCAGCTGGAAGCCTGTCTTGAGCAGGTAGACACTCTTATCCACCGTGGCAATGCAGACACAGCTGGATCTGGCAGCTCTGACCTTGATGTTCACGAGGTCACCAGGCCTGGTCTCGTTGGCCGAGAGCGCCACGGCGACCTGGGAAGGGAAATCCCCTTAAATCCCGTTATTATCCCAAAAAACAAAGAGTGACGAGACACCAGCCCTTCCTCTCCACTGCAGAGCCCCTACCTGGTTCTCAAAGGAGGAGTTGACAGTGAACTGCAGGCTGTCTGTCACCCCCTCTCCGTTCTCCCTGACGTAGTACACGAGGAGCCGGCCCAAGGGAGCCATGGAGTGGATGACTGAGAACCTCAGGAAGGTCACACACACCTCAACCTCTGCTGCAGGCGTGCTGGGAGGTGCTGAAACGGGAATGGTGCAGGAAAAATAGCTTTATTTACCCCAATCACTCCCTTCCTGCCCCACCCTAATGCTGACAGGCACAGAACTCTCCATCCAGGGCTTGCATTCTTCCCTCGTTCCTGTGGCAAACCTTTTTGAGCTCAGAATCTTTTCCCTTTTTCTCCTCTTTTGAAAGGTAATTAGCACTCATAACTTAATGAGCAGCATGGAGAAGGTGGGTAGGGAAGGACTACTCAGTGTTTTTTCAGCCATAAAATCAAGGAAACGCACGACTAAGTTATCAAGCCATTGAAAATAAACAGAAAATGTTATCTATTGCTGGAGAATGGTGATGAGAGAAAAGGAATGAGTTTGAAAAAGGATTGTGCAGTTTATAGAGCAGAGAATCACTGCAGCAGTTAAACAGAATCACAGAACGGTTGAAGTTAGAAGGAACTTTTAAAGATCCCCTAATTCCAGTCCCCTGCTGTGGACAAGGATGTCTTTCACCAGACCAGGTTGCCCAGAGTCCCACCCAACCTGGCCTTGAACTCTTCCAACGACAGAGCAACCACCAAGCCTCTGAGCAAACTGCAAATGCAACAGCTCAGAACAAACCTTCAGTGCAGAAAGTCCTCACAAATCCTGAATTACTGATTGCCAGAGGCTCGGTGGGTACATGGAGGGAGGCTCCTGTTACTCCTTCCCCAACTGCCCAAGTGGTTTCTAGGACAGCCAGACTTTTCCTTTGGCAGCTGTTACATCCATCTTTCCAACCCCACCATTCTTTACCCCCCTGTTCCCCAGATTCATCAGATTCGCATCTTTCTGTTACTCCTTGAACAAACCAGGAGTCCCCACTTCATTTCCCTCCCCGCTGTGGGCTGTGTGATCTCTTTTATCCTGATCCATGTTATCAGTCCAGTTCATTTTCTCTTTCCATCTCATGTCCTCTTCTCAGTTTAAGCTCAACCAATTTAACCAACTGCCCCAGCTCTGCCATGCACTTCCCTGCTCCTCCACTCCAAGCAAATACCAGAGTTTTCTCAACTGAGAAAGGCCAAAGAAAACTTTCCAAGAGTTACCCCTCTGGGAGAATTTTTTTTTTACGTGACTGAGGGCAATGGATTTCATGACTTTTCTTGCACAAAATTATCTATATTCTTTAAGGAGCATCACTTTAAAATAAAAAAGGTTGTGGAAAGGTTGTTTTTCCCTGGAAATAGGGGTGAGTTGGGTTTCTGGTGCTGGCTACCTGTTCCTGGGAAGCGTGTGAGGTCAATGTTCTTCTCAAAGGGTGTGGTGGCTCTTTTGCTCCTCTGCTGGGTGACATTGCTGGGCTGCAGCCCTGACAGGACAATGTTCCCTCGTGATGCCACTTCATAATGGAGAGTGAAGTTGCAAGGACATGTGGACTTCACTGCAATCCAGGCCTCCTCTCCCACCTGCAGCCAGGGACAGAAAAGCCAAAGATCTGCTCTGTTACAAAGCACAGAAACCTGTTTGGGTTCCAGGCCACAGGAGGTGTGAGCCCTCTCCTAACAAATGTCTGCATTGAAAAGTGTATTATTACATTAGCACTGTTCTCAGGGACTTTCTCCACAAGAAAAAAGGGGCCTGTGTTCAGCTCTCCACTCGCTGCAGATCTACAGGAGAATGAGCTGGGGGCTGTGTGCATTAATGAAACAATAAAGGAATCTCTGGAATCCTGGAAGTTAAGCCTTTTGGCACAGAGCAGCTGTCAGAATTGGTTGAATTTTAGACACCCCTTCAGTAGCCCAGCCCAAAGAAGGAAAGAGGTGGGTTGGGGGTGGGAAGAGATGTGTGTTTGATAGTCTTTGCAGTTTAATCGTGATTACATTCATGTGGCAAATAACAATTCAAACATAACCATGACACGACTGGGAATAGATCAGAGGGGAAATGCTTTCAAATTACACAAAGTCTTGGTGACAATTTGTAAGTCTGGCACTCAGAGGGATGTCAAACACACAAATAAATGAGAAGAAAGCTGCTTTTTTGTCTGGGTGAACTCATCTGATGCCTGCAACAGGCTCCAGAGCAGCACACCTGGGCACTGAAGCCCCGCACCCTGAGGGGCTCACCGAGTACTGAGCACCCCCAAGACAGAATCCCCCAAATCCCACCAATCCCACCAGAACAGACATCAGTCATGGGATCAGCACTGGTCGCGTCTGGCTGAGCAATAATCACTCTTATTGTGAGCAGCAGACTTTCCTAGGAACACAAACTCCTTCCTCCTGGGATCTGAGGAGCAGCTGGCACTTGTGTTCAGTAGGATTTCTTCAGCACCTTCCCCTCCTCACCCTCCTGCCCTTTAAAGCAGAGCAATTCCCTGATAAAACTGTTCAGGCTGGATAGAAAATCCCCAATAAATCTTTTGAAAAAGCTCTTCCTTCAGCACCAAGTGTTCTCCCTGCAGAATGTGCTCATGGCACAAACCTAAAGGGCAGAACTGGGATACAGGGAGCTGCTAATGGTTAAATACAGTGAGAATGCCACAGAGTCCAGGAGGCGCCTCGTGACATTAAATATTTGAAGTATTAAGAATTCCCCAGTGCAAATGATGAAACAATTCATTAAAAAATGAATGTAGCTAATTGGAACACCCAGTAAGAGCTGGCAATGCATGGAAACAGTTCCCACATCAGCTGGGCATCCAGCTCCAAGCTTTCCCACAGAAGAATTAGTTCTAATCAGGTTATAATAAGAACAATGTGTTCAGATTAGCAGTGTATAATCCCCTTTCCATACCTCAGGAAACTTGTAAAAGATTAATTAGCCATTAAACTTCCATGAAATGCAATGATAAAAAAAAAAATTGCTCTTATTTGGGTACAAAGAGTCTGAAACCAACCTGATGGACCTGCTGGTAACACATCTCAGTGTGTTTATTGCCAAAACCCAGTTGTTTTTTTTTTCCACAGAGCAATATGCAGACCCTCAGAACATCATCTTGGATAAGAAGAAACCCCAAACAACTCTCAGAAAACATTATGCAACAGGAATCGTGGTTAAATCAGATCTTTCCTTTAGGAGTGAAATCACAACAACATTTTTAGGGCAGGATTACATTTTTAGAGAGGCTCCTACAAAAAATACCGAAGAAGGCAAGGCAACCATGTTCACAGTTCAATAACTGGAAGATTGAACAGGTCCAGTTGAGATTTAAACTGGAAGTTCCAGTGGGACTACACAGCCTTAATTTTGATCTGTAGTAATTCAGCCACTCCCACTAACATCATTTCCAGTCATTTTCAGCAAATAATCCATGTCTGAGTGCTGCTGGAGGTGCACAGAACACACATTCAAATGTGAAAAACTGAGATGTTTTCCATGCCTACACCCACCCCTCTCTGAACAGAAAGGGCTGGAAATGAGGTGCTGCACAGAGCATCAAGGGTGTTTTGCTTAGCACTGAGTGTAGCCCACATTTAACAATTATTTGGTGGCTGAAGTGCAGCTCCTTCACCCTCTGTGGTGGGAACAATAACAGTTCAGGATGCCAGCATCAGGAATGTCCAGAAACATTTAATTAGAACAAAGTACTTTAAGCCAAGCAATGCAGCTGTTGCCACGATGGAATGTGAAGCCAACGTACCTGGAAAGGTTTATCTGGTGCCTGGAGCTGGATGTGACACTTGCTGGGCGAGTACCAGCTGCTGATGGACAAGTAGTTGGGCAGATATTGATCCCCAGAGGGTTTCCCATCAATTGCTGTCACTTTGGTCTTAAAAAAAAAAAGAAGTTACATCTGAATGTTATGCATAGAAAGCTCATTTTGTTCTGTCTTAATTTCTACTCCCTTCTCCCATTTTATACCTTCCAGTTTTCATCTCTTGGCATCTTTACTCCCCAAATATTGGACCCCTACTACTCAGCTAAGCTGTATTTGAAGAAGCATCTTTTCATGGCTATCAACATCAGTTCTCCTGGCAGCACGAACAAGCCAGTGTTTGCTGTGTTGAAACCCAGAAGCTGAAGCTAAAAGGCACCAATTTCCTGTTTGTAGCACTGATTTATAAAGTGCAGGTTTGACAAGATTAGTTACATTAAAGCCTGCTAATCCTATAAAGAGCTTTTACCCACCTCCAGCCAGACATATTGGGCAGCTGTGGGGATGGAGGGGATTTCAAACTCCACCAGGCCATTCCTCGAGACCAGCTCACTCGTATAAACGTTGTCCTTTGGTGTGAGCTCAGCTTTAATTCGGATGGTGACTCTGTCAGCTGGGCTTCCATCCGGGTAAGTGACTTCTACCTGCACAGTGGGGCATTTATGGAACAATGGGCTTTAAATTATCAGCAATTCCAGTCAATGACAGGTGGGGAAAATCGCTGGGATCAAGTGAGTACAACCTTAAATCAGCCACACGTCCATGGCTCTACTTTTAATCTCACCTTGCCTTTGTAAGGCAGCCCAGGTTTGAACTGTTTTCGGGTGTCCTTGGAGTACTTGATATCAATCAGCTGTTTCTGGACAGGTGTGGAGTCATCAAAGGTGACCTGCTTGCTGCCATCAGAGCTGATCACCGTGGCCCAGATGTTGACTGTGCCTCGGAAGTGCTCGGGGACATCGGCTGGCATCATGTCCTTGACACACACATCGAACGCAGCAGAGCCATCGATCTGGGATGTGGGGGGAAACAGAAAGGGAAGTTTGCATTTCATACCCAGACAGGGCCTAGAAGCCAAATCTAAAGCACAGGCACCTGGTAGGAGTTTGCAGCAGCGTTCTGGAAGGATTAGGATTGGAGGGAATTAATTGGGGGGGTGGGTGAAGGAAGGAAGGAAGGAAGGAAGGAAGGAAGTTTCATTTTCCTCCCTTACCCATGGTCTGGACTAACTCTGTCAAAGTCCCTCAGTCTCCTGCTCTCCTCAGCCCCATATGCTCTAAAGACAGATTAATACCATGCCAACAAATTCTTATCCCACAAAATCACAGAATATCCTGAGCTGGAAGGGACCCACAGGGATCATCAGTCCAACCCTGCACAGATACCCCAACAATCCCACCCTGGGCATCCCTGAGAGCATTGTCCAAACACTCTTCAGTGCCCCACCATGCTCTGGGAAAAGACCATCTTCCTAATATCTAAAATCATAAACATACCATGGAGAAATAAGCAATATTTTTATTATGCTGGCCCCAGGTATAATATTTACTCCTTCATTTTCTGATCTCCCATCAGCAACAAAACAGAGCTGTGGGATTAATGTTCAAGAAGACAGATCAGGCATTTTATCACAGGTGAGTCCATGGTCTACCTCACCTGGGTGGTCTTGAGGACAGGGTGTCCCACTTCATGTCTGTAGTACCCCACACCATTTATGGTCATATTGACAATTAACTTCCCTGTCACTGGTTTTCCAAAAGTGTATCTGAAATGCAAAGAAGATGATTGATAACTTCCAGCTGGTTTCTGTTTTCCTGGTTGTATAGAGACAATTACCACACTACCTGCACATCTAGAGAGCAGTATCACAGGAAGTTCTGCAGATTCCTATTTTTATCATGTTTTCGAAGGCTCTTACATCAGAAAGCTTCTGATGATGCTTAGAAATCATCTGAAAACTCTGCAGCAGGTGGGATCCAAGCTCCAGTGACTGAACTATGATCCACAGCAATGACACTTGGTTTGGGACATGCTCCTACCTGGCATGGACAGTTCCTTTTTCACACAGCGAAAGGTCACGAATGTAGCGAGGGGGGTCGATCAGCAGCTCAAACTTTGGCAATACTGCAATGAAAAGAAATAGAGCAGAATCTTTTCAAGCAGATCTCATTGCCCAGGTTATAGCAAAAGCCCCCACAGCTCTGACAGGACCCTGGCTGTGGCTGATGAGGGTAACACCAGCACCCAGCAGAGGGTCAGTGAACAGCAGCAGCAAACTTGGGCAAGGTGACCTTAGCAAAGCTCCCAGTTACCTGTGTCTGCACCCCTGAAGTACATGGCTCTAAAGAATTTTTCCTCATGGCATTTTAAATGCATTGTTTTGGGTGTTTCATCTCGAGTGAAAGCATTTCACAGCGTTCTGCTCTTCCAAAGGCACCTGGGTTACAGGGGACTCACCGTATTTCTGCACTTCGAAGGATTTGTTGTAAGTGTGCCCCTGCATCTCAGCAAAGATGAGCCACTCCCCAAACACTGGCTGATCAGACAGAGGGAAAGTCATATTGACAATGCCTGAAAAAGGAAACAGCACTCTGTGAACTCTGTCACTCTCCAGCCCTTGCCAAGCCTTGCTGAACACGACTCAGAGGAAGCAAAGGCAGAACACAGTACACAGAGGAAAAAATAATCTGGAACTTACCACAACAAAATGGCTTCAAGTTATTCCACTCTATCATCCGAGACCCCCGAGGATCCTGCAGGGTGGTTTAGGGATGAGAAACATGGCAGTGAAAATGAGAATCACCAATACATTTAACTCAGTTTGTAACAAAGAACTTCCTTTTGTAATATACACACCTCCCTAACAGCTCAAATGTAACTAATTCCTGTCAAAAATGTCCTGAAGGTGCTTTACCAGGGGTATTTGCTTTCTGGAATTATTTAAGAGCTCTGCTCCTGTAAGCAATGCACAAAGTAGATGCTGTC
Source organism: Edolisoma coerulescens (assembly GCA_013397115.1). Lineage (NCBI taxonomy): Eukaryota > Metazoa > Chordata > Aves > Passeriformes > Campephagidae > Edolisoma > Edolisoma coerulescens. The sequence continues at coordinate 130,406 of VWZW01002443.1, forward strand.
AAGCAGCAGATTTTGCCTCTGTCTTAAGACACCTCTCCTGGATGGGATGAACTGACCCCTGAAGACACTTTCTCTCTGTTCCTAAGGGGAGCTGTACAACCAGCAAGACAAATTTTAGATGACAAACTCAGATGAAATGAACCCTGCTGGTTTTGTCAGCATTAAACCTGTGCTGAATGCAAACAAGAGTGAATCCTTCTGCTTTCTGACAGCTAAACACGTGGTTAAAAACAAAACAAAACAAAAGACTTAACACAGAAGGAGCCTCTCATTCACCTCATAAGGAAGAAGGCAGGAGCACCCTTCCCTTGCCAAGGATTTCTACTGTCCACTATCACAATGTCTGGGTGCAGAGATGAGGGTGGCCCTGCTCTATCAGCCCAGCAGATGAAGGATAGGAGTGGGTGGGCATCGAAAAGAAGGGAGAGGGAGTGGGGCTGTCACAGTTATAAATCCCAGTGAATCAAGCCAATTCTTCTCAGGCTGAAAAATGGGAATGGATTTCTGAAACTGAGGCAGAAAACAAAGATATTTGCTAGTGATAGCAAAAAAGCAAGACACAAAGACCAGTTAAAGACACAGGGATAGAGATAATTGCATAGGTTAGGGGTGGGAATGGCCACAATGGACTGGAAAAGCACAAATTTGTTCCTTTAAAGGCTACACAAACCTTGTACCTCTACAGGACATGGGGACACAGATACTCACCACCACATAAGCTTCAATCTGGAAGAAAAAAGAAAAGTAAAAGGCTTTATGAAACAACTTCTCTGCTTTTTGTGATGAAGTGTTGAGTCAACATAAGCAAGGTGTGAGGCCCAAAGTGAAAGAGTTCGAACATCTCTTCTTTGCTAAGAGTAGCCTGAGAAACACCCATTTAATTCAGATATTTAACTGGATAAGTAATAATTTACACATCTCTGCACTACCTAAATAAGGTGCAAGTCTCTGAAAAATTCTTGTCTCTGCTCTGGCAGAGCTGCCTCCTATTTGCCAGCACTCCAGAAGTTTGTATTCCCCTCCAATAGGAATGTGACCAAGTGAAAAAAGCTAAATTACAGACAAAACAAGCTGTCACAAGCTATGCCTAAATAGCTTAAAAATCCAGGTCTATTTCTGCATAAAGGTACATTTGAATAAAATGCAGGCTACCAAGTATTCCATCATATTCCACAGTGTGAAAGAAAACAGTTCTCTTTACCCTGTCGTTGACCGGCCTCAGGTCAGAGGTCACCATAAAGAGGTTTATCAACACTAAAAAAGGAAAAGAAGGAATTTATTAGTCACCACAGCTGAGACTGAACAGAAGATCTCATCCTAAAGCTACCCTTGAAAGCAGCCCTAGCATCTGGAAAGTTGTCCAAGGTCACTTTACCTTTCTGCTTGGGTTTGTAGACAGGTTTGTCAGTCTGGATGAACACCGAGGAGCCCTTGCTGTCGATGGTGACCGTGGTGTAGTTGTGGAAGATGTAGCCTTCCTCTGCCAGGTGCCTGTTGCCCCAAACCTTCAGATGTGCTTGTCCACGAAGCCCTGAAGGCACCTAGAAAACAGGCCAGGAGGTGAGGAAGACACTGAAAAGACTTTGAGGTTTTGGGGAATATAATTGACACTGAAGTGAGCAACACCTGCTGTGTTTTGGTGTAACTCTGTGTTAGCAGGGAAGAGAAAATGAAGAACATACGAGATTTTCTACGATATATAAACTTCAAAGGAGGTAAATTCATGCTGAAAACATGGCAGGAAATTCTCTTCTGCCCTTTCTCACTCAAGCAAAGTGATGGTGGATCCATGATCTACACATGCAGCTTCCAGCACAGAAGGTGTGTTGCACGGGGAAATCAACCCACAGCTCTGCCAACAGAGGGGAAAACTCCAACAACCAACACAAAAAAGTCCCCAAAACAAAAAGTGCATGCATGTACACGTTCAACCAGCTGCTCAGAGAAACAGGAATTTAAAATGACATCAGGTTAAAAATGACAAAGTAAAAAATCTGATAACACAATTCCAGATGCAGATCACAACTGAACATTTTGTTCCACCACCCCCTTTAATGTCCCAAAGATGACAAGCCCAAAATAAGTCCTAAGTTAAGAAAACCAACACTTTTAAGGGCTTCTTCCTCAGTCCAGCTCCATTTTGCCCACATTTGAAGCCATAATCCCCACTTCCCTCACACAGCCTTCTGTACTGCCATTCTTATCAAATAACCCCAATCTGGAACTTCATGTTGAGCCATGAGCCACTGATTTTCTTTAGTGGTGTAAGGGCCTGGCAGGTGAGCTGCGGTGGGTTGAGTTTTGTTGTTTTCACTCTCCACTCTTCCTCTGGTGAAGGCTGTGTCCTCCTCAGTGTGTGCCCCAGAATGTGACATTTATTTGTGCCAGAAGCCATCTTTGATGTAGCTGAGGGAAAATCCCTTAAGACTTCCACCAAAAACATCTTAAAATAATTGACACTCACCTTCAGCTTAATTGTTCCTTTATCTAAAATATGAGAGAGAGAGAGAGAGTTATTCTCAAGGTAAGGCACTAAGATTTTAGACATTCACAGTTGAGTGAAAGAAGACCCCACACCGCAGAGCTGCTCCCTGCAGTATCCCTTTGTTAGGATTTCACCTGAAGTAATTCCCTGCTCTATGTAAAATAATCTGCAGGGTGAGCAAGTCAGACCCAGTAGAGTTCTCCAAAACAAGCCTGGTTCACATTTGTTTACAATTTTTGCCCAAGGTAAGCTGCAAAGTGCTCTGGGATTGGAGAGCACCCCCAAGGCTGGGCAGCCTGTGCCTACAGAAGTGTTTTGCTGTAAAAAGGACCTGGCCTCTTTTGGGACTTAAACAATTCTCAAAACGAACACTCACAGGATCTGTTTTGGTTGCTGGACACAGCCACACCTTGGGGTTCTCTTGAGCATGTGCTGTCCACATGTGTACAAATGACTCCCTTTGAATTGCTTTGCAATTGTCAGCCAGTTGCAAAGACAGCAAGGGAAGGACACAACCAGAGACAAACTGTTCCAAGAAAGGGAATGGCTTTCATAAAACTCCCCATTTTAACACACACAGAAGGGTTAAAACATGAGGGTTAAAGAGCCTGATTGCCTTGTCTGCACTGCAGCTTCCACCACTACGGACAGTGGTACAACAGGGCTACTGGGCTTCACTTTCACCTGTGTAAATTCACTCAGTATTAAGCTGGACATAATCAAAACACATCTTTACTCACAGGACAGAGGTAGCTGGCTTGGATTTTAAAGACTTATCCAACTACACAAACATTACCACCTCTCTCAGCAGCACTCATTCCTGAAGATGGAGAGATTGTACTCCCAGCACTCATTTTGGAGAGAAGAAACTGATGATGATGTGGATTTTATATTTCTCTTCAAAATAAACTTATCTTACTCCTTATATAGCCCCCCACTGATAAATATTCAGGCATCAAAAGGAAGTATATTCACTATAAAACTCAAGAGTATTCATTATCATGGGTCTCTGTATGTCTTGGTGTTCCAAAGTTATCAGCCTTACATGTTTGAGATCACACACGTCAAAACCACATTAGCACAATCAACTGAGAAGGTGCAGCAGTAGCCAATTAATTAAATACTAGTCTGGTTCCATTATCACCTAAGGCAATTCTTTAGGAGATAGCAACGTGCACCCACAGGACCTCAGCTCATAAATCAGTTCTCACGTTCAGAACTACAGGAGCTCACCCAGGACTGTTCCGTGGCTCCGTGACACTGTCTCTCCTTTGACCACCAGCTGGATCTGCACTGTTGTCTCCTTGACAGAGTTGAAGATGGTCACACTTATGGCTTCCTCCACCCCAGAGCGGAAAACAGAAGGTGCTGCGATCAAATAACCCCTGAGGAGCACAATTGGAAGTGGTCAGTCAAGACACAGCAAGGAGAGCTTTACCTTCATTTGTGAGCCACTTTTTGTGTGGCAAAAGGAAAAGAACAAACTACTCTGCGACATATTTGCCCCTGGATGGTCACATCTGTGGCCACCAGCAGTCTAATATGTATAAATGGACAAACAGAGCCTAAATGCCTTACAAATCCTCAGGATTTAAATAAGAACAGTAATATCCATGTTTATTGCATCTATATAATAAATACATTCATTTATCTATTATATGTAACAAACTAAACACACAACCAGCTAACCATAAAAGAGCTGAGGGAATAAGGAGGTACCTGAACCCCTGGTAGAGCTTTGTAGCCAATGCTTTCTTCGAAAAATTTGGACATTTTTGACTCAATCATATGGCTCCATTTTCATAGTTCAACTTCATATAGAAGAAGAGAAGGGACTCAGAGATGATTTTTTTGAGCTTTCTAAACGTCAGACTGAACGCATTGTAACACACCTGAACTTCCAGTTCACACAGAAGCAGCCCAGAAACTGCAGTTACAAAACTGGGCTCGAATTCTACCACCACATTCTTGTTCAAACAATTAGATCCTGCAAGTTTACAAGAGGCATTATTTTAGAAGGCACACAGAGAGCTTTAAAGCCACCCAAAACGACCTCCCATAGATGCTGCAATGCGAGAGTTTCTGAATGGAATCTGCACCACTCCTCTGCGAATGGCACCGTGCCACGAACTTGTCAGCTAAAAGCATTGCAGGCTCTGAGCTCTTTGATGCATTGGGCTGGAAGCAACACATTTATATTCTCTTCATGACACACCTTTCTGGGGTTTTTCTCCTACCCAAAAGGATTTTTTTAACACGAGGCAATTCCTCAGATGCCTTTTCAAGCCAAATTTCTCAGCCCATGCCTTTCTACAGTCCCACGAGCCAGGTTGCTTTAGCTCATGATTAATTATCACTTTGGGATGAGGATGATGGTGTTTTACAGCCCCCAAGTAATCTTTTATCAAATTCCAAGCCCATGTTTCTCTCTCAGCAGGCCTCATTGCCATGGAGATCCCATTACCCCCAAAGGAAGTTCAGAACTCTGTGGCATTCGAGTTAAATTGCACGGGGTACTTGCAGATTCAAAACCTTATGGCTGCCAGGTTTGAAAATTCATCAGAGTGGTAATAAATAACAATAAAAAGTTACTACCAAGCCTACAAATCCTTGGTAAGAGAGATAGCTGATCTAGCTGCAGAGGGAGAAAGAGTACCAGCTGCATTCAGGGTGAAATGATCAGATTTAAACTGTCATAAGCCCAGCACCGCGGTGCCATATGTGAAGCACATGTACTCACATTGTTCTGAATTGCTGAAACCCTTTCTGAAGTATCAGTCCCTTGATGCAACTATTTAAATCACTTCATAAGTGGCATTTGAAAATTAAATATTTAACTTGGCAATCAAAGAGTTAACTTGACAGGGACTGGACAGATCCTTTAAGCACATTTAACTAACAGCTCTGTCAGGTTACACCAAAACTTGGCAGGATGTGAAATCTTTTCTAGTAAGCAAGTGAAAATAAGTTCTCCATGGCACTCAGTTAATGCAGCTATTCACGATGCTGATGGGCTATAATAAGCCAGGAATAAAGAACAAAGCAAACCTTAATCAAAATTAACCTAAACATGCTGGAAAAGAGCTGCGGATTCAATTTCTAAAAGTCAGAGAACTTTCCCGGCACTTTCTCCCCGGCTGATGTTCCCCACAAGAAAATCTTCACACGCTGCTCGGGAGCGCCCAGCGCTACCTTCAACCACCCCCAGCACCGCAGCAGCCGGATTCCTTAAATAATTGTTTGCAGATAAAAGCTCCGCAGCCGCTCTCCGGAGCAGCTGGAGGCAGGTATGGCACGGGAGCTTTCTTCTCCCGTCCCCCTTTCCCCGCGCTCTGCGCTCCGGCACCGGCGGGGACAAACGCGCGGCTGCCGGGGACAAACGCGCGGCTGCCGGGGACAAACGCGCGGCTGCCGGGGACGCGCCGCGCTCGGTCCGCGACCTCTCCGGGGCGCTCCGCGGGCTTTGTTCCGCGGCTGCTGCAGCCCCCGCGGAGCCCTGGCCGAGCAGAGCTGGTTCTCCTCCCGCCGCCCTGCCCTGGGATGCTGCCGCGGGGTCCCCGGGCTGGCCCCGGTACTTACTGGCGCTGGCGGGGCTGGGCAGCGCTCAGGCTGCCGAGGGCGAGCAGCAGCAGCGCCCAGGCGCGGCGGGGCTCGCAGCGGGACATGGTGCCGCGGAGCCCGGGCCACGGCGCTCGGCGCGGGCAGCGGGAGCCTNGGGCTGCTGAGGCACCGGCGCCGCTGCTGCCGAGCCCAAACAGCCCCGGGAGCGCTGCCCGAGCTCCTCGCCTTCCTCCTGAGCCCCACAGATGGGAGAGCTGCGAAAGCCGAGGTCCCATGAAACAGGACCGGGGCGCGGCACCCCCGGCACGGTCCAGCCCCCGTAACCGAGCCTCTGTGCGCTCAGGGACTCCACGGAGCGCTGCCCAGGAACTGCTTTTCAACCCAAAATCCAGTGGCAGCACTGATGCTCCTCCATCCTCCTCACACCCTAGGCCCTAACCTATCCATCTCCATCCCTCTGTCCCTCAGCCCCGCGGTTCCAGGGGCTTGGGACAGGAGAGGGAGCTCTCACTGCACCAGTCTGAGGAAGAGCTGTAGCCTAAGAGCAGAGCCAACACAAACCGGGAAAAGCAAACCTAAGGCAAGTCAAGGTGACAGAACAAATGCCATCTCCCACTGCATAGAGATATCTAGGAATGATTCCTCTGGTCCCTGCGGGAGAGGACCCAGGCACACCAGGATCCCAGATGTGCTTCAGAGTGGAATTCTTCCCCCAGCGATAAATGAAACCCCTAATGTAGGTTGTTTGAAGCATATTTTTTCCCTCGATACACCTGGCTTACACAAATAGTGCTTAGATTTTTATCTTGTGTGAAACTTACACTCATTTTAATGTCTTCTCTTAAACATAAAGTCACTAACTCAGTAGCTTTTTGCTAAGTTCAGATTATCTTTAGTAATGGATAACACTGCAAGATGTGGCTGTTTTCCTACTTAAATCTATCCTAAACCAGCATTGCCTCATTTTTGTGGAGAAGCAGAACAAATCTAGAAAAAGAACAAACACTCTTCAACAAATCACACAAGATTAGACTCTAGAATCACAGGGGTCACTTCTCAAGGAAATTATGAGCTAGGAACTATGAGAAGGAATGTATCAGAAAGTACATTAAAGTGGGAACATTTTAGGTTTTGTTTGTTTGGGAGGGTTTTTTGGAAACAAACTGAAACAGGCAAAGAAAAAATCTGGTAGCTCCAAATTCTCTTCCAGCTTCTTCATATTCTCAGGTACAAACACAGAACCCTGTCTGCCTCAGTGTTTCCCTGTCTGCAAAGCAGCCGTTCTGATGCCAGCCTCTCCTCAGGGTGACACTTCAGGGGATGTTGGGATCCTTTGATTAAAGATGAAAGGAGGCAAAATGAAAATGAAGCACCTTTGCTGTTCCCATGGCATGGCAGAGGTCAGGTATGTTTGGGCTGAAACAGCATTGTGCTTTCAAAAATATTAATTTATTAATTACCTCTACACTCAATCCACAGCTTTCTAGAGCAAACCACAAATGGTTCATTACAGACTTGTGCTTGAGATCTATGAGGAATGTACCAAAAAAAATCACGAAGTGCGACTAAACACCCATCCTGTCAACCACAGGAAAAAGCTTTGAAAAAGCTCTGGGTAAGGACTTTGGAGAAGCAACAGGATTCAGCAATGGATTGAAAACAGGAAAGTGCAGTTCTAAAATGGAGATCCATCATCTTCAGAATAATACAGAAATGTGTATTTCTGCACTTCAAAAAGCACAGACAGAAATCACCCTCATGTGGACGATAGCCCTTTTGAATTGCTAACTCTTTTAAAGGAGAGATTTCTCCTAAATTGAAGATTTTCCATTTGATATTTACTGACTGCAAGAAATCTCAGGCAATTAGAGCCTCTGAAGACTGCAAACCATCTTCTAATTATGAAGGTATGTGCAATCCTGTAAATAAGGCTGGAATCAACTTGGTCTGAAAAAAAAAAAGGAGGCTTTAGATATAATTTCAAACTATTTACTTACTGAAATGGAATTTTCTGTGCTTGCCAAAATGAATCCCATTCAGTGTGATGCAACAGGTGTTGGAATTCCAGCAGCCGCCTGCAACCCACATCTGGTAATGGTTAGGAGTTAAAAGGAAGTTCTGTAAGAACTGCTCATGTATAAAAACTATTCATCAGTCAGATCTATGGGCCATATTCACCCACCCGCTTGCACTGTGCATAGTTTGGATTTTTATTTCGTTTACAGAAAACGTAATTCTGCTCCTCATAAAGTCTTAGGAATCTCAGGCACTTGAGAGCATGTGGGGGATTGGTGTTGGCCATGCTGGTGGCAGAAAGGTGAGGGAGGGACAGGGGTTTGGAGAACAAGGTGTGAATACATCTGTATTGGTTCTGACCAGATCTAATTTACATCCTGATCACCTGTATGGCCTCATCATTACTCTGCAGGAGAAGGAATCCTCCCCCATGTCCCAACTACCTCAGAAATAAACTGTGTGCAATGTGAAGATTATCACACAGGGATTTGTCAAACAAAAAATAATTCCAAATCCTGCCACTCTCAGCTGGGAATCCTTTGGCTTTTTCCCCCCACTTCAACTGCAAAATTTAAATCAGTAAGACAACTCACAGGAAACAAGTGGTAGGACCATGCCATCCATAATTAGCCCTTGCTAACTGCCTCAGCATGAGTGGTGTCACTAACTTATCACTCAGATGATCAGATCCAGAGGTATAAAAGGTAATTCTCACTTAAAGATTTTACTGTGTAAATTGTGCACATAAAAGATACCGTACTAAACCCAAGGCTATTAATAATTTAGCTTTGTGTTAAGTCCTGTACACACTAGATTTCAGTAGAAGGTGCATGAAAAATAAAAAAGTCATCCATTTCCAGAATAATTTCTCCCCCCTTCCCAATGGAAAAACATTCAGCCATTACACACCATCAGACAAGAACAAGGCCTTAGTTAATTTTTACATCATGATATTCATGGTAAAAAAGCCACACCTATTCTTTAACTCTGAGTTTTGTTCTCCCTTCGTGTTTCTGTGACAGCCAAACAGAGATAGCAAAAGCAGAAACTGATAACTGCAAAACAAGTGTCCCAGGCTTTGCCACACTCCTGCAACTCACCCAGGAAAATGGTTTAACAGAGACTACCTCAGTCCAGACAGAGTGGCAGAAACCAGACTGATCCTGCCCCCCAGGAATACAAACAGCTCTACAAGAAATTATAAGGAAAGGATAATTAAAGAGCACTTTTCAACTAAGACTGTAATCTAAGTAACATATAACAGGATAATGATATTGAGAACATAATTATTAAATAGTTCTGTCAAAAATGGTTATTATTCATCGACAGAACAGGAGAGCCTGATATTTCACAGTAATATAACATTTTAATTCCTAAAAAAGTGATTGAAATAGTACTAGGAAAGCATTCAAATGAAGGAATTTGAATGATTTAGAAGGAAGAGGGCTGTGCTTATCAGAAGGGGCTGTCATTCAGACATTTAGTCAGAAATAACTTCCCAATTCTCTTCTCAGCTCCTACATGACCGGCGAAATACAATTTGTGCATAGTCTGACTGAATGGTAGAGCCACCTCCCATATGCAAGAGATATTAAACAAAGGAATTTAGTTTTTATATCCTACAGGCCATCTCCAAACATACATTGTCCATATCAATTAAAAAATTAGTAATATCTGAAGGGGCAACCATAACATAGAAAATTTAGGATCTCGAATTAGCAGGAAACTCAGTTCTTGCATATATATTATCACAGAATTATTTTAAAAGAAACTGGTCAGAGGCATTTGAACCCGCTCTGCAAACCTCGTGCTTGCTTTACAGACCACACACAAATGCAGCGGAAGAAACAACCTAAAATAATTTCTGTGAGTTGAACAGGAATGCTCACATAATCACTGGAAATGCTCTTAATTGGTGTGGCTCAGTGGTGCATTTCAGAGCTGTTAGATCTTCTGCCGCTCTGGAACTCTTTTCATGTCCTGGCAATCCCAGCCCAGCCAGCAGTTTGTTTATCATATTCAGTATGAATTTCCGGATCTCCAACAAAGTGGTATTTACTCCGAGGCAGGGAAGACTGCAGTAATCCAATAAGTTCTCATTAGCCTAAAATGCAGAAACATCTGCTGGGGTCATGAGCTGCTTTGCTGGCTGTTGATGAGCACAGACTCAGCTCCCTTTGCAGCTCGTGTGAACAAAGAGTTGGGGGCTTTGGGGTGTGGTGAGGGGACAAACGAGCCTTGGTGATTTCCAGGGCTGCAACTCCACCCCAGAGCACCCCGGGCAGGAGGGATCCTGCCTTACCTTGACCCCGGAGCCCCCATTGTAGGGAGCACAGGAATTACAGCAAAAAATGCCTTGACTCAGCCCTCCCGAGCTGGTGGTCAGGGTCTGGCAGCGCTGAGGAAATGTGGTCACAGCTCCCCCAGACACACCAGCACCCAGGCAAGGCAAGCTGCAGGGCAAACCCAGCTTAAAAGCTTTGCCAATCTCTTTTTAAACAACCAAGAATTTTGCAGGGGCCAAATATTTCCATTTCTGGGCTCCCCCGTCCACCCAGACTCTCACCCACCTGGCTCATTTCACAATCGTTTTCAATTTTTAGAGGAAGAAAAACAAAATCTCTTCCCCCCAAAAAAGCACCTTAACACACATGAATGTTAGCAAATGGTCAAGAACTTCTGGCCTAAAAAATAAATAAATAGGTTATAAGTACTGCACATGTGCAGACAAAACAAAACTAAGTCTACATTGATACAAGTTACAGCAGGGAGAACATTATTAGTTCTACAGGGGAAAAAGGGACACATCACCTGAATAAAAAGAGCCTTTAATTTGTTTAGGATTCCAACCGATTTAGAGCATGTGACATTGTCAGAAAATAAGTGGAAAATACAAAATAAGTGGTGTCACATCTGTTTAGTTCCTGCTCCAGTGATTCTGCAGTTCTTTGTTGTTGTTGTTTGTACAGTGTTAAATGACAGCAGCCAGTTCTGTGGCTATTTCAAGGTGGAGGAGCTTAAAACACTTCTGCAAAGAGCCAAAACCGGACCACTTAGAAAGAACATTCATGAAAATCAAGAAAGAAAAGTTTCAGTTCAAACTACTTAAAAACCCTTTCCTGGAGAGGCTGAGCTGCTTTAGCTAACACTTGTTGTACCATTTGTACAAAGAATTACACAAGTGTTCAGTTTAAAGAAAAGAATGGCCAGAATGCTGAAATTAATGCCTCTGATTCTTCTGAAACAATGAGTGCACATCCCCGGGCACAGAATTGTTCTGTAGCAGCAGTTTGGCTTCAGCCCCAGGACTCCCCTTTGCCTTGTGGGAGGATAACGAGGGCAGCGAGTGCCGCCTGCAGCAGCGGGGCTGAACTACTGCTCCCGAAAGATTTACAGCCTTTAATTGTGCTCACAGCAAGCACCTCCCCGGGGGGAGAACCAGCAGCATTCCACTGCTTTTCACAGGGAAAATTTGCATTGCTGGCTGTTGTTTAAGTAACGTTTCAGTGTAGGTATACACGACCAACAGTATCTCAAAGGTAAAAAGTCACTTGACTGAAAAGGATGGGTTTAACTTAAAAGTATTTCTTGAAAGAAAAATACTTTTTCAGACCATCAGTGAGGTGTACCATTGAGAAATCCTAGGAAAGACATTCTGATATGCCTGTGCAGAGACATTATTATCAAGACATGAGAATATTGATTTCAATTTCATCCCTCCCCTCTCATATTTAGGATGACCCTTCCCAACTTTCAGTCTCAGAACTGACACACTGATCATAAAGAGGTTAAAGGCGTGAGGACACACAGCCCAGCAACAATCCAAACCCAGCAAACCCAGTTTCATCATATTGGAGCCTTTCTACCCCCATCTCCATCCACCAAAACCAGCCCACACATTTAGAGCCAAGCTGACTTTGCTGGGCAAAGTTCCCCATCCAGTGGCCAAATTCATGGATGCAGCTCACGCTCCTGCCCCAGAGCTTGATGCAGCTGCATCCAGCACCTGCTGCTGATGTGCTGAATCGCAGCCACACAGGTGAACTACCAGGTGCAGATCATCTGTGAGGAAAAAGAAATAACAGATGGATATCCTAAAACAACACTGGTTCACAGAGAAGCTGCTGCTAAAAAAATGACACTGACACTGTATGCAAGGAGGGTCTGAACAGTTTGTTTTATGGGTGTGGCACATCTACTGATGCAGTTACTCAATTTATTCCTAATTTTTAATAAAAGGAGACAAGAAGCTAGTGAGACCCCTAGTAGTGCCAGGAAGAAAGCCTGAACAGCACCTGAAGGAGTGCAAGGATAATACTCCAGGTATCCTAGGAGTAAGCCAAAAAGCCTTATAGACACAGCTTAAGCTAGAAATGTGAAAAATCATCCCAGAACGAGGTTCCTCAGCTTAAACAATACAGGTCACAGCATGTCTTCCAGAGAAAAATGCATTCCTTGTACGAAAGGGAAAGTATGTTGAAGAAACGTGCCAAATGTGGCTTGTATGTTCATAGCACAGCACACTCACTCAGTTATTAATTAGGTTTGTGGCTTCTTTCCACATTTCCAATCCTTTGGCCTCAGCACTTGGGGTGCTCATGGCTGACCAGTGGGACCACTTGGTGTGTACAAGTTTATCACTGCCCCATGTAGTATTAGGCCTAAGTAAGCCCAGACAGAAACAAAAGCTGCTGTGGGAGATCAGTGAACTTGATTGAAACTTGAAGGCTACTGACAGAGCAGTGGAAAATAGTCTTTTTTATTAAAAAGAATAAAGTCCTTAAAGAGGAGTCAGGTTTATACAAAAGCATTTATGATTGCAATAATTTATTTACAAGGCAATTAGGCAACCAGTTAACAAAACTTCTCACTTGTTAAAAGTGACCAGGCACCTTCCAAGCAAGTATTTTGTAACCGCACAGCACACCCAGAAATATGGGACAATTCAGAGTTCCTGCAGAAGCTGTTCAGTGAGCAGCCAAAGCTCAGGCTGTACATTAACACACAGGTCAGATTTACCAGGAATAGCACTTTTCATCCTTTACCTTTCAGTACTGTCAAGGCAGAAAGTGATGGAAAATCTGTCACAGAAATCCACATTAAAAGAGAGCGGTGACGTCTCCCTGTGGGACAGCCTGCAGAACAACCCTCCAATTTCTCTATCAGTGAGCACCCCTGCTGCTGGCCTCACTGAAAAACTGGGCAAGTTGTGTGTCCATACAAGAAGTAACAGGATAAAAAGTCTGCTGGCATTGAGTTAGTACCTACCCAGTAGTAAAACAATACAGAAACTCAGTCGAAATACCAGCGTTTCACAACATCTACTCCATGATTCTCTTCGCACACGTGTTGGTTATGCAGAGAAACTTCTTTACTGGCTTCAAACGACAGGTTCTGCACATCTGTGAAGCTCCTGGAACACATGAAGCTAAATCAGTGACTCTGAAGGACAGTAAGTCTGCTTTAGCCCAAAGCCTGCATGCCTGGACATTTCCATCTTTCTCCTACTATGGCTCCACCAGAAGAAAATAAATATAAAATGTGAATTTTCTACTCAAAAGCAAGAATTGGGAGGAGATACAGGGCAGTTTGCAGGAGGGGGAAGATGAGTGGCTTAATGGTCTATTAATCTTCAGATTCTAACTCTAATCTCTTCTGGGGCAGTGAAGGAAGGAAAGGACATTAGTCATGCTTTATCTCTTCCTCATCCTCCCAGTGATGCTTGTATTTGTTGTCAAAATAGTTGAGGAGAAAACCCTTCTCTGTGCTCCTTGTACCTTCTCAAGGATGATACATTTGCAGAGTTATTACTTAAGACAGTTTCCAGTTCACTTTTCTGTCTCCTGGGTTTCTCCACTCCTACATATCTGCACTTACCAAGTCTATTCTTGCCCACTGAAATTCTCAGCTGAAGTGTCAGAGGATGGCACACTGAAGTGGCTCACTTGGAGTACAAAACCAACCCCAAACATCCTACTTGGACTTCTAGGCAGGGCAGGGACAGAAATACAGATGACTGCTACAAAGAGCATTACACTCAGTGCTACCAAACCCTCAAGTCAACCCTCCTACAGACTGAGTTCCAGATACATTCTGGCAAGGTCTATAGGTTTTCCCCTGAATATTTAGTCAACAAGTCTTTTCACCCAATTGTTGTGATTACCTTTGAAGCCCTTTATTCAGTTGCTGAGACACTTCTTTAAGCTCTTTCAGTGCACTAAGTGCTTTTGCACTATCCTCTGAGTGGTTTGGCATAAGTTCTGTCAGAAGCTCCTGTGTGATTGTTAATTGCTTGCCCAGTTCATCTGGAAGATGAGATGTTAAAGGTATTATTAAAAATGCAGTGGACACCAGTTAATACAAGATATTAACAGCTGGAGTAACCCAGAGACAGGTGAACTAGATGCCAAAGAACTACAGTTCAGCTTTCACAAAAACACCACGAAACTGTGAAAGCCAAATTATTTTTCACTATTGTGACTAGCACCAGCAACAGGCTATTAAAATTGCTAATCAAGCTCTCATTTACAGTATGTCAAAGATTTTTAAGACAAATGTAAGAGAAGAATCAAGTTTTAGACACCCAAAATTCCCTGGCCAGTTTCATGTATTGCTGTCGGCATGTACCCCGCTATGAAATTTATTCAGTCATTTCCTTCAACAATCACAAACAAAAAAAAAAATGGAGTTATTCCTTTCTAGTCTTCTTACAAGAATTCTAAGTTCTTCAATAAACTTTTTGCATTTGTCTTAAAGTGCAAGATTATTGTAAATGGTTTAAGAATCTTGGCTTTTGCAGACCAGCAGTTTAAAAGTGTAACTTTTTGTCCAGACTTCAACACAAAATGCATATACTGATGTATTAAACATTCTCTGATTCAAGCCAGCACACAATATTTAAGCTCCAGGTCTGCAAGAAACATGAGCAAGAAGTCTACCCAGCCTGTCCCTCAAACACAGAAGCAAGAAGAGATCACAGCATTCCTGCAACTTGTTTACACAGTAGGAACAAGAGAAGAAAAGGAATGCCATGAATACAGTTAAAATACACAGAAATTTGCTAAAAGAGGTGTATAGGAAGACTGAGGTAACTTAGAAAGTTAATTTTTTCTCTGCTGCAGGATAAAAACCTGTGTAGTTCAGTGGTTAAACAGAGATAAGAATTACACATAGCACAACACGTGACTATTGCTGCAGCCCAGTGCCCACACAAGCTCTAAGAGCACACAAAGCTCCTCCAGTGGCCATAGACAGATGTAGCAATAACAGTGTGAGAACTTTTCTAGCATAAACCCACTAGATCTGAAAGCAAATTTGATAAATCAAATTTTCATACCAAGGTAGGCTTGCTTATCTCCTTCTATGTGAATGTTCCTTATGGGTAATTCATGTCTTGTAGCATCCAGGGAAGCTGCAAAGCTTTTGTATTGCTCTTTAAACTGTTCACAGACAGCAACGAGGGGAGACAGCACTTCTATCTGAAAGAGACACAGTGAACCAACACTTCTCCAAAAGCACATCTTTTGTAATTGCACACCTGGCTCACGTCAGAAAATTACATTAATTATTCATTAGAAACCTGTCTTCTTACAACTAGGCCAGAGCTGCTTGTGGCTAACACATACAAACAAGACAAATAAACAACAGAAGATGTTCACTTCTCATTAAGGGGTGGCATCTCAGCTCTAACCATAACTGGAGTTGCCTAAGTGCAGGATGGTCACTGGTTTTGGGTACCTTCATTTCCTGTGCATCACCCAGACCCTGCCCTGGCAGCCACTGCAATTTCAGCCCTTGCCCAAGAGCTCCAGCTTCCCCTTCCTGCCTGTCCACGAGGGACAACACAACAGTGACAAAGGCACCTGCTCAGGTACTGCAGAACATTACAGGCCTCAACAGGAAGGAGATATTTGTTTTCTTTTAGATGTATAAAATTGTACCCCTGCAGGCCACAGAAGCAGAGAAATTTCCTCTGGATAAAGGACTACTTCATAAATGAGTTTGTGTAACTATCAGAGAAGCATAAATCCTACTAAAACTTACCTGTTTGTCTAATGTTTCATTGAGCTTCTGCTCTCTCTCCTTGAGCAGAATTTCACGTTTCAGCTCCCAGAGCTTCTCCTGTTGTCTCCGCTTTTCTTCACACAACATTAGCAAGTTTTTTTCTGCTTTTTCCTCCATCTCAGCAACGTTTTTTTCTGCCTATTACATCCCAAAAATATTCACAACTAAAGCAATGCTACATCTAAGCAATTAACATATTCTGAATAAACAAATGCAAGCCTCAGACCAGGCCAAAAAGTTTCAATTAATGAACAGGAGACCTCACGCAGTAAGCACAGAAGATCAGAGTTAAAGACCCCCTCAAGACTCTTGCCCCACCTCTGCTCCTTTTTGTAAAGGAAAATACACACACATAGCACTGAGGGAACAAAGTCACTGCTACAACGCTGAACTCCCGACAGACTCACAGTTTTCCCAAAACTTCTGCACCCCCCTAATTCCTAAGGACCAGCACTAGCTTAATAATGGGTACTGAATTCACTCTAAGAGTTTTCCTAGCAAGTCTTATTATTTTACAAATCATAAACATATACAGCCACAAAAACTTTTACGGGTCAGGAAGCATTTAAGAAATTAAACAACGCCTCAATATCAAGTTCTGTCTGAAACACCAAATACTTGACTAACTCTCACCCTTATTCTTAGGTAAGTTAAAAGCAGTGTCTCAGATTCCAGCTCTGCCATCGGATCGTAAGAATCAGCGTCCTTCAAAAAAGAAAAGAATATTCTACATCAATTGTTTTTTCAGTGGTCAAATTAATTACCAAATAAATTACCAATAGTTCAATTAGTGCCCGGAATCAACACCAACAACATGCAGCTCAATGAAACAAGTTTGTGGGTTTAAACACTCACGTTAATTAAAAAAACCTCCTTGTTCCACCACCTTTTATAACATTTTCAGCAGACTTTTCATAAATTCTGGTTAAGAATTTGAAGTTTCAGTGCTACACTGAATGAGATCCCTAAATTAGGCACTTTATATTAGATTGAACCAGTGTTAGTTCTCAGAACAAAAACGGTAGGAAATACTTAAAGAAAACGTGATATAATTAAAGAGTATGGGCAGGAATGCAAGAAGAATCCACCTGAGGAGATGCAATAATTGGAACAGATTCTTTACCACAAGAAATGGAAGGAAAGCTCTGGTCAGTGTCCAGATGTCTGATAAACACACCTAACATTGCCAGCAGTAGAACTAACTTCTGAAAGGAGGCTTTAGATCATCCCAGAACCCTGGCTGTAACTCAGGTTAAAGATAAACAGAAAATCTTTGTTTCAAAATAAATATCCTTAGCAGTGAAAGCAGTGAGACTCACCTCATCAGACTCTCCGACTGTTTCCTTTGTCTCTGAATCGCCTTCTGAAGCAGATTCTGAATGAGAACTCTTCTTGGGGTCAGTTTTACCTGCATCACAACAACAAAGTTAGCGTGCTCTTCTGTCGAGGTCCATAGACCACCAGGTTCTTTAAAGGCAGAGATAATTTCAAAATTATTGTGTCCCAATAAAGAAGAGCTGAGCTCTATTTCTGGCTCTAATATACTCAGGAGCAGATGTGGATCACCTAAGCATTTAGCTTTAAGTGACAAACAGGCATGATCCACTTTTCAGAAGGGCTGACGCCCACCTGTTATAGGAACAAAGACTCAGGAGTACTTTATTCTTAACTTTTTGACTTTAAACAAAAACAGAGCACCGAAAAGATAATACAATCGAGAGGTTAATTTAAACTCCAAAGGTCTTAGTACCTCTGCTTAAAATCCTTTTGTGAATATACAAGAATACAACAATTCCTTATCCCCAGGTTTCAGCACATACATTAAAAATAAAAAACCCCAGAAACTGAGTACGAATGGAAATTTACCATTAATAGCAGAAATATCAAGGTCGGGTAGCTTCATTTTTCCTTCATCTAATAAAGTGGACTGCAAGTTACTCTTCTCAAAACCACTCTGATTTAATGAGCTACGGTCAACACCTGCAGAAAGAAGCTGTTATCAGACTAAAAGAATTAGAACAGGTTCAGCACAAGTTCACAATTCCAAGCTGTAGACGTCCAGGGAAGCTGATTTGGTCCCATCTCCGCACTCACACCCCACGATGACCTGAGAAATGCTCGTTAGCCCTCGGCCTTGATGAACTGCAGCTGGACAAGGCCCCTCTTGAGCTTATCATAAACACTCTCTGTTCCCAGGGATGTCTAATGAGCACCTGTTTTCTAAGGAACAGCATTAGAAACTTATTTTTCTTAAAGAAAGAAAGTTACCAACTGGAATTGCGACCAGAATGGAGAATTACTATGACTAAAGCCCACTCTCTAACGACCCCATAAACAGCAGTTCAAAGTGAGACCCTTTGAGGTCCCAGTTCACAGAAAACAAGGGAATAATTTGTCTCAAACACCAACAACTGGATGGCTGTGGAGACAACCAAGGACTGTCAGTAATACCAGACAGGAATTGTTGGTAATAACAAAAGAAATAAAAATGGACGGTTTTGCAGACAGAGATTTTCAGTCACTCACACTTGGTTTAACAGAAAGATTAAATAAAAAAAGAGGAGTAATGGTGAGGGCACATGAAAAGAACAGTTCAAAACCTTATGCAGAAAGCAGGAAAGATATTTATTTTAGACAACCCAATCACTCAATTCCAGATCCAGGACCTGGTTTCTCTTAGTCCCACATCAAGTTTCTCAATTTCCTTTGCATACAAGTAATAACTGTCAGTGATGCAAGTAATACAAAATATCAATATCTTAGAGTTGTTAAGAGTTTCATAGACTGGAAATACAAAAGAATAGCTTTTAAACACTGGTAAAACCTACCAGCAGAAGTTTTGCGTTTCTGAGAAAGAACTGATCTTGTTTCAGTTGTAGAAGACGGCAGAGAAGCATTTGATGAAGAGGAACTTGATGAAGCATCCTGACAATAGAGAAAACAGCTAAGACAGAACATAACCAGCAATATATCTTACCTTCAAGTTAAATGCTGACAATAAACAACTAAATCCCAGGGCATCTTGGTGCTTTGCAAGTCACCGAGTACAGTCCCAAGCTCCCCCCTAGTAACACACCACAACTCCCTCACAACCCCAGCAGAGTCGGTTTTCCCGCAGGTCTCGCTGCCACACGTCCAAGCCCATCTCACACCTTTTGTGCCTTTCGCTGAGCGACGCCTGAGCTCGACAGTCCCGGCGCCTTCTTGCTGTCTTTCTTATCGAACTGCAGGTAGCGAGACTGCACGATTCTTCCTCCTGAAAGAGCGGCAAAGAGAGCTCAGCCGGGCCCACCGCGGGGCTTCCCGCCTCAGGTCGGATCCCCACCTCGGCCGGGCCGGGCCGGGCTCCCGCCTCAGGCAGCGCGGGTTCGCCCTCGCCCCACGCTACCTTTCCGGTTAGTTTTAGGCGCTTGCCCGTCCGCCGCCGTGCCGCTGCCCTCCGAGGACATCGTGCCGAGGCAGCGGCGGGCGAGCGAGGGGCCGGGCGGGGGTCGCTCCCCCTCAGCCCTGAGCCGCCTCAGCCGCCACTGCGTTTGAATCACCGCGCATGCGCGCGCCGCGACGTGGGGGGGAGCGGTGAGGTGTGGCGAGGGAGCGGTGCGGTGTGGCAGTGCTCTCCCTGGCGGCGCGGAGGAATGGAACGAGCCCGGGTCTAGGGACTCAACCCCGGCGGGCTGCGCTGCCTTTTAAATAAAGCGATAAAGGAGGATCTGGCAACTCCTGCAGCACGGCTGGCCCTAAAAGTGCTTCTTGCCTCAGGCCTTCGGTGGGAGGTAGCTTCAGCTGGTGAAGTCTGTTCTGGGCTCCTCAGCACAAGAAAGACAAGGAGCTACTGGAGAGCGTCCAGCGGAGGCCACAAAGATGATGAGAATTGTGGAGCATCTCAGACGAGGAGAGACTGTGGGAGCTGAGCCTGGTTAGTCCAGAGAAGAGAAGGCTGAGAGA
>VWZW01002443.1:150925-173990 GCA_013397115.1 Edolisoma coerulescens
GGGCCGGGCGGCCGCGCTTCGACACCGGCGCAGGTAACGGGGCCCGCGCTCCTCTTCCCCCTGCTCTACATCCCCCGAAGCTCCCCTGCCTCCTGCTCCTTCTCTGTCGGCGACCCAGCGCTGTGGTGGTGCCTCGCAGGGACCGAGTCTCTCACCGAGCGCTGTGTGGCGGCCGGGCCAATTCTGAGGGGGTGTGTGGGGGTCGGCCCTGAGGGGGCGTGTGAGGGTCGGCCCTGAGAGGATCTGTGAGGGTCGGTGCCTCGGGGCAGATCTGAGGGAGCGTGTGAGGGTCGGCTCTGAGGAGGTGTCTGCGGGTCAGCTCTGAGGGGGTTCGGTACCCGGCCGGGGCCCTCAGGAGCTCGGGGCCGGAGCGGTTCCCCGGGATGCCCTCAGGAGCTCGGGTCTGCTCGGGGCCAGGGGCTATGCCCGGCTCCGGGGCTGTGCCGGGCGCGGGGCGGATGCGGTGCTGCTGACTGACTTTGTGTCAGCTGTGCCCGAGGAGCTGGAGGTGCCCGGGGGAAGGGAAGTGTCTGCCGCCCGGCTGTGCCTCCCGTCTCTCGGGCAGAGCCTGCCCGCTGAGCAGGGCACGGTGTTACTTCCATCTCCTCTCTCTTCCGTCTCCTGCTTGTGATCTTTCAGCCACACACTGTTCTGCTTTTTCGTGTGATGTCTCTGACTCTCGGTATGAACAGCCTGTGATCTTTCAGGCAAATATCTCGTGATCTTTCAAAAAATTCGTTGAAACTCTCAGGGTTCTTTTGTTTCTTTGTGTTATTTTTGGGCAGCTCTTGACAGCTGGTGCTGCTGCTGTGCTGGGGTCGTGCTTTATCGTGATTACTGTCATTGTCCAATTGAGTCATGCCTCTAGCTGTGTGTATGTCGATAGTGCTCTGTCTTTTTGGCAAGCTTGGTTTTGCAATCTCTGGGAAGTAAAACTTTTGCAAGCTAGTAAAATCCTTTGTTACATGTTTCTAGAGTAACAGTATCGGACAACTATCCTGGCTCGTGACTATCGTGGCCATCGGGTTGATACAGGTATGTGTGATCCTAGTGGAAGATGAATTCCCAGTATAATTTTAGCTTTGTTTTCTATTACTCTGTGAGTATTTTGGCAAAATTCTTGCCCAGCTTTATTTGCAATTCGTGTTTGTGAAAAGCGAGAAGCATTTTGGATGCAAATGAGCTCAGCATTCTTTGATTTCACCTTCTGGAAATGGGTGGCAGTGGAGCAAAGGGCTGGAGATGATCTCAAGCTCCTGGCAGATGCGATTAGCCTTTCAAAGATGTCATCAGCATCCTCCCACGGTACTCCTAGAGCTGGATCGGTATCGGTGCGTCTGCCAAGCTGTTTGCAAATAAGTTTGTCATGGGTAATTAGGAGCTCTTTGATTTCAGGGCTGTTAGCTGGAATCCATGGCTTAAGAACTTGCCCTAAAGTAACAGCGTGGGGTAACCCTGCATTCCAGTTTAGGATGTTGGTGTCACACCCAGCAAGTTTTAGTAAGCCCTGGGTGTCTTTAGCTCAGAATCTTGTCAGGAGCAAATCAATTTAGTGTAGGCGAAGCAGCTTGGGGAGCTTTTAATGCATATTCGTGTTAGCTCCAAGATGCGTTGTGGCTTTTGTGAGAAAAGAGTTCATCTGGATTATTTTT
Organism: Edolisoma coerulescens; assembly: GCA_013397115.1. Classification (NCBI taxonomy): domain Eukaryota; kingdom Metazoa; phylum Chordata; class Aves; order Passeriformes; family Campephagidae; genus Edolisoma; species Edolisoma coerulescens. The sequence goes on from VWZW01002443.1 coordinate 152,578, forward strand.
GTCTTTGTGCTGCTCTGGGGTTCTCTGCCTGCCCTACATCTGAAGTCCAATAACGTTGTGCTTTTCAGGATGATGCATCTGAGGCCAGTTCCTCAATCTCCAGTCCTTACTTAGTCACACAAAACTTGGGAGTTACTGCAGTAATGCAAAATATTTTGTAGAACTGTACAGTTTGGGGCTTGGGGTTTTTTTTTGTTACTGTGCTTGAACGTTTGTCTCAACAAAAAGCTTTTTCACAAGTTGAATATTGCAGCTCCTGCAGTGACAGCTGCCTGCACAAACTGTGCGTTCCCAGTGGGAAGACTCCCAGGTTTTGGGCTTTTCTGTGGAACCCAAAACGTCCATGGAACTGAATAATTTAGGAGGAGTAAATGCAACTGATGAAAGATTTAAACGAGGTTCACCTAGAAAGGAATACTCTGTGCAGACACTTTTCTGACCCATAGTGATTCAAACATTAGACCTCTTGAATAACTGTGCATGAATAACTGTTTGACTCACATGCACACTGAGGCTAAATATGGCCTTTCCTCAGCTAGAAGGTCAAAGGGCAGGATTTGCATATCCGAGGCATTTAAAAAGGAAGAATTCCTAAAAAATGCAACAATATTGGCTAGCTCAACAGTCAAGGAGAAGAGTGAAAGACTCTGATTCAACAAAAAGTTTGTGGCTCAGTGCTTTTTTTTGAATTTGAAGGCTGAAGGTGTTTATCACATTTCTAAGAAACAAGGCCTGTTTATGCTAATATCAAGGAGAAGTAAAGCCTGAGATGCTGATAAGGGTTTATTTTTCTAATAGAAGGACTAGGAATGTCTTTATTTCACAAAATGAAAATTCAAAGGTTTTGTCTGTAGTATGTTGTGTTTTCTTGGTGTATCAAGTGACTTAAGCATGGCTTGTGGAGTTGCTTTTATCAAGGCTTTATTGTGCTGTGTGTCTCTGATTACCAAATGAAACTCAATGCAGATTCCAGAAAAATCTGCCCTTTCTATAAAGACCAATGACATTAAACAATAAAAGTTTTTTTAGAGACATTTTTGACATGTGTACGTTCTGTTCACACAAAAGTTCAACCTAAAGTTTCTTTAAAAAGCTTCTCGTCAGTGTAAATGCAACATTAGAGCAGTGAAACTTTTATTTCCTTTGTTAGACAGCTGTAATGCTGTTAAGGAAAAAATTAAGAAAACTACAAAAGGTGGTAGAATGGCCCCCAAGGTTTTTTTGGCTTACATTCTTTACCTCTGACCCTTTCAGTTATTTTGCCTTGATTCCTCAACAGGGCCACATTTTCTGAATCATACTCCCATGTGCATCTGTAACTCTGTGACATCACACTTTTTATAAGGTAATAACATTTATAAGGTAATAACAACTAATGTCACCGTAAGGCCTTACAAGGTATCTGTGTTTTGAGGTGAGATTGTGCATTTGAGTCATTCAGAGGAAGTGAAGGCTGCATCAGGGGTGGTTTAGGGTGGGGATTGGGATCAGGGTCCCAGGAGCAGGTAACTGAAAAGGAACTGCCTGTAACAAAAGTAATTTCTTTCACTTTTTCCTGTGTTACACTGCATTGCAGCCCAGCTTCTCCTTTGTCAGGCACTCTGGGGCAGTAACTTCCCTGGCAGGGTTGATTGCAAAGAGTAGTAACGAATGTGTTGTAATTTTTGTGTGGTCCATTCAGAACTCCCTCTTTTGGAGTAGAAAATCCAAGAGCTTTTAGTTAAAGAAAACTAAGGATCTAAAGTCATTTAGTCCAGCTGAATTTTTTATAACCAAGGAAAACATTCAAGTGTGATTAGAATGCAAAGTGATTTTCAGGTAATCTACGAATGCCTGGAATACTGAAAAAAAATTAAAATAAATTATGCTCAATTAACAGCACCTGTCCTTATGACATGAGGTAGGACAAGGGTCTTTGCCTTACCTGTTAATTGCACAGTTAATTGTGGAAACTTCAAGGTGTCTCTGTAGCCTGTTTTGCTGGAAATTCCTTGCTTTGGAAAGCAAGGTCGGTAATAGCTGAATATTTCTGAGACTGCTAAATGTTTTCAGTTTGACCAGAGAGGTTGGTCTCTTTTGGGGATGGTCAGTGGCAGTTCTGGTGTTTAAGAATATTAGAGGTCAAGTACCTGTGATACATTTCCACTTGTGTGTTGAGAACTGCTTGGTGAGCAGAGGGAGAAGCTTGAATCTTTCCCTTTGAGGAATGCAGCAGTGGAAATGCACATGAAAATGCAAGGAACTGGAATATTATAAAGTTCATCCTCAACAATTTTGCTGTAATGGTAGCTTTCCCTTTTTAGCTTCACCATGATTCATTGACTAAATATGTGGCTTCAAATTATGGCCTTATTTAAACTAAAGAGATACCCTGCACTGATTGGGGCGAAGCTCTCTGCTGGAGTTCCGCTCTGTTACCAAGTGGACACTGTTGGCTTTGATGCTTATTAAAAAATTATTTTGCTTAATGGAGCCTAGAAAACCCTTACCAAATACCATCAAAATTACCATCTAGAATTGGAATTTTTTGGTGTTTTTACTAAAATTGTCTGAGCAAAAAGTAAAGTTACAGATTTTTTTTCCTCTTTCAGTGTTGAAAAGGTATTTTTATAAGAAAGGGTATTGAAAGAACTTGAGGTAACTGCAGAATTTCCACCTCCAGACAGAATCCAGCAGTGGTGTTTGGGCTGCAGGGTTTGCGTGCTGACCTGTATGGTTTCAGTATTAGCTTCTTTCTTGTATTTCTCCTTTTACTTCCAGTATTCTCTGCACCTGAATTCAGGATTGTGCTTCCTTGATGAGCCAAATCACACTGAATAAATATTTCAATTGCTTTAAAATTGTCTAAGTAATTGGAGATCATAAAATGAGAGGGAATCATTGCAATCATCTCTTCAGGCTGCTCTTGACAAAAACAAGAGTGTGTTACCTAATTAACTTTTCTAATTATGAGGCACACTGGTTACTGGGGACTGGCTGATTTTCTAAAAAGAGCTTTGGCAACCATGCCTCGTTAGTGTCAGTTAAGTTTTTGCAGTGCAATTTAACCTTCTGGTGATGTTTATGTCTTATGTTTGCCTGAGTTTGTTTAGCTTTGAATTCCAGCCTCTGGCTTGTGTTGTGGCTTTGTCCCCCAGCCTGGTGATTGTACCCAACTGCAGGTCCTGTGCAAGGACTGCCACTGATAACAGTGTCCTCTGTGTGCTCCTCACAGACAAAGCTTGCAGAGTGTTTGCCTGTAAGGGGGGTATTTTCTAACAGATTTGGGTTTGTTCTTGTTGTTGCTACCCTTAGCTCCTTAATTGAAATTTGGATTTATTCTAGATGCTGGTAATGTATCTTCTGAGTACAAGGGTCATACGGCTGCCTATCAAACTATTAATTTATGTTTATTTGGAGATTACATTTACTGTCATGCTTGTGGTGCTATGGTAGAACACCATGTTTAAATGATTCCTTGCTATGGTTTTCAAACCTATTTCAGGATAGCTCCCATTCCATCCCTCTGATATGGATTGGTTCTTGGATAAATTTGAAGTTTTATGTATCTGTATACTCAGCTGAAATTTGTTTAGCAGTTGTTTTCTTGCTCTTCTATTACTGAACTATATAATTGATTTAACTTCTTGCTCACTTGCTGCCTTCTCAATCTCTCTAGAATATGTTCTTTATCAGTAACTCTTTTCTTTCTTTTAGAACCATCATGGAAATGTTTACTTGGATACCAGGAATCCAACTTCACTAGGAACTCATCCTCCAATTTCTTGAAGATACCCTGTCCTTAGTTGAATACTGGGACTCATTAGGTAACCAATTTATAATCTGTCCAGTGAATGCTCTTTTGCTTTTATGTTCTAATTTGTGGTTTGAAATATTGTTTAGTGGAAAGTCAGAGGTCTGTCTCTTTCAGAGCAGTATTGCCATCAAATAAATTTGATATCCTATCTAAGAAAATCACAAGTAGAAGGAGACCAGCAGGTTTTCCTCGAACCTCTGCAATATTTGGACATTCTCAGACGGAAGAAACTGAATTTTCCAGTCGTACACGCCTGAGCAGACCCTACTGGCTCAAATGGCCTTGGGTTTGTGACTCCTAGAGAAGTGGCATCTGCACACTCAAAAGGCTTCCCCTTTGGAAAGTGTGAGCTGGGATCTTGAGCAATGTCCCACGTTTTGGTGGCTGACATGAGACAAGGTTAGGAAATGTGTGTTAGTAAAGTCACAGGTCAGCGCCGAGGTTCAGCTCTTCTGCGTTGGCAAAAAGCTGGGGCCACATTTTTTTTAGAGAGCTGTTTTGGCCAAAATGCTTACTGAGGGGACTTCCTCTAACTTAGCAGACTGTGTGTCTGAAACTAATTGCTGGGGGGTGAAAAAAGGAAGTCTGCAAAAGGCTGTCTCCCTTGAACTGGCTGAGTAGCTCGAGAGGAAAATGGTCACTGTTGTTCCATTTTTCTGTCTGCTCAGATTGATCTTCCCCATGAGCAGCAGTCTGCTATACGTTCTACTGTATGGCAAGGTTTGAGCTTTTATATAAAAAGAATGCTTACCACTTGCTTAATTACTCCAAAGGTGCTTCAGGCTTCTTTACTGGTCAGTGATAATTACAGGAAATGGAGAAGGGACTTGGAGCTCACTGCTCCAGCCTTTTGTATGACCAGGTTCTTGGAACCAGTCCTTCTTAATGAATGAAGAATGACATTTAATGGGGAAAAAACATTCTTGGGTGGATCATACAGTTTGATCAGAGATGTATTGTGGTTTGTCTTGCCATCTGTGGCTTATTCAGCTTTCCTTTTGATGAGTAGCCACTACAAATGATCCAGCTTGTGTGGCAGTGTCTGCTGTAAGCTGTCTGTGCAGAGTCCCTGAAAGCACAGCTCCCTCCTCAGAGGCTGTTCATGAACCACAGCTCTGTCATATGTTTTCTGAAGTGATTCATTGCTTACAGTGGAAGTGGCAGCTAAAAGCCTCCAACTCTACTGATTTTAATTTGAAGTGATTACTCTCTGTGGCCTTGTGCAAGTTCCTGTGCAGTTGTTTAGTGGCAAAAAGTAACTTTTTTGGCATTTCTGTGCCTCTTTCCTCTCTTTTTTAAAATGTATTTGGCATGTCAATATATAATTAGAACACTTTGTTCTTGAAACTAAAATTGAACTGCTATTCTCAGTATGAAGTTTTAAAGACTGCTGAAACAAAGGGGTACTTCATTATCCTTCTTTTAGTACCCCTTGATAAGCAAATGAACTGTGGAGCTAAAGCAACATGGGCAAACTTAGTCCTGGTGATCTGGGAGCACCAAATCACAGATGAGAGAAAAATCACTGGCAAAGGCACAGACGGTAACGAAGTCTAGAGACTTTTAACTTGGCAGTGAGGAAGAGGTTGGCTTCTGAGGTTGTTGATAGGCTGGAGTTTCGTGTCTGGCCTGCACCAAGGCTGAAAGGAGGAAAAAGCAATCATAATGAATGATTATTGGAGATTTGTGAATGAGCTTCCTGAAGCCAGTGAGGAAGGAGTTGATGTGGTGGGTATAAAGGCTTGTGAATGAGGTGGGTTATTTAGGATCTTGTTTACTGCTGAAAAGTAGTTGCAATAAGACTGAACTGTACTTTGTTGCCTAAAATGGAAGACAAAAGTCATGTTCAAGCCCTCTGTAGCAAGGATGTGGTTCACTCAGTGAAATGAGCGGGCTCTTGTCTGTGTAATGATGTGTGTTCAAGAAATCCCTGCAGTGTGTTAGAGGGGTCTGCTCCTGTCAGCTGGGGGCTCTGCTTCCTGAAAGCTCTGTGGGGTAAATGCTGTACCTGTCTTGTACCTCTCATGAAGAGAAGTTAGTTGGGGGAAATGAAGGGAAAAAAAAGTGGATCTCAGTGTCAGAACCATTTTCCTCCTTGCATCTGTGCACTGATCCCTCTGCCATAGCTCATGGCTGCTCTGAACTGTCACTGCTGAATTAAGAAGTGACCAAACCCTGTTTTCTACCTCAAGCTGCTGGTGCAGCTTTAAGGAAGAGTTTCTGTGGGAGGGTGGATAAATGTTTATGTGGACCAGGTCAAGGAAAGCATCTGGGCTAAAACTAACCTGGGGAAACAAGGAAGTTTTAATTTGGACATTGACCCTGGGTTATTTTGCTTTGACTCTGTGAATTCTTGTGTGCCATGACAGGGAGAAAGGGCTGGCATGGGAATAGAAGGAAAAGTGAAAGGAGGCTGGGTACTTTGGCAGCTCTCCATTCCATAGGATGTGCCAAGCAGGCTGTTAGAAATAATATCACTGACAGTTAAATTATTAAAGAACAAATGCACTATGTAATATTCTCTGCATTCTCATCCTGCAGAAAATAACACCCTGCCCTAATACCTCTTGTACACACTTCTTAACACCTGATTTTTTTCATTTTTCTTTTTTTTCAGACAATGGGCACTGCATATTAAGCAGGGGTGGAAGACTGAAGCCCATCTGGGGACAGAATGAGTTTAAAAGATGCTAACAGTGCAGTTTGCCAGGCAAAGGCAGCGTATAATCTTCATATTTACCCCCAACTCTCAACAGAAAGTGCTCCCTGCTGCAAAGTGACAGCAACCAAGGACAGCACGTCATCAGATGTCATCAAGGATGTGATTAATATCTTAAACTTGGACGTCTCCAAACATTACGTGCTCGTGGAGGTGAAAGAATCAGGTGGAGAAGAATGGGTACTTGACATAAATGATTCTCCCGTCCACAGGGTTTTGCTTTGGCCTCGCCGCGCTCAGGACGAGCACCCGCAGAAGGATGGGTACTACTTCCTCCTGCAGGAAAGGAACACTGATGGCACCATCAAGTATGTCCAGATGCAGCTGCTTTCCAAGGAGACGGATGCTCGGCGCTTGGTGGAGAGGGGTTTTCTGCCCTGGCACCAGGAGGACTTCGATGACTTGTGCAATCTCCCCAACCTGACGGAGACAACGCTCCTGGAGAATCTCAAGTGCCGCTTCCTAAAGCACAGAATCTACACTTATGCAGGAAGTATCCTGATTGCAATTAACCCCTTCAAGTTCCTGCCCATTTATAATCCCAAGTATGTCAAGATGTATGAGAACCATCAGCTTGGGAAGTTGGAGCCTCATATTTTTGCCATTGCTGATGTGGCCTATCACACAATGCTTAAAAAACATGTTAATCAGTGCATCGTTATATCAGGTGAAAGTGGGTCTGGGAAAACCCAAAGCACAAACTTCTTAATTCACTGCCTCACGGCGCTGAGCCAGAAAGGGTACGCGAGTGGTGTGGAGAGAACCATTCTGGGAGCTGGACCAGTTCTGGAGGTAAATTTGTGCTCAAGTTGCCTTCTGTGCAAACTGTCTTTTGAGAACTTCAAATAACTGCTGTTGAATGCTACTTTTGAGTCACCTACTTGGTTTAGGCTTAAAATGTCACTGGTTTAGGCTTGTCACTTGGTTTAGGTTTAAATGTCACTGGGCTGCAGTGGTGCTTAGCAGCGTTACCCAGCTGCTTCTAATTGATTTTCCTTATTATGTTCACTTGACTTCCTGTTGCTTGTAATTTATATATGACTTAACTTTCCACCACTACACACCAACAATCTGGGGCAGAGGTTACCTGTGTTTTCCATCTGAAAGTTTTGATGGCATTTGAATCAAATCATAAGCAAATTTTTCATAAATAATGTTCCACTGAAACATCAACTGCTTGGTGTGATCCTGCCTTTATGTGTGAGCATTTTACTGAACTCACTTTTTGAGGGAGTTATTTCCTTTCTGCAGCTGTTTGTGGAAGAGAGCAACATTGTTAGTTGGGGAGAAAGTGGGAGTCTGTTTTGGCTTTTAGTTATTACAGCATTTCCAACAGAAAGCAAAACTAAACATGTTTAGTTCTAAAAAACTAAACAGTTTTAGTTCACCTTTAGCGGAGGAGTGGTTACAGTTGGTCTTGTATTAGGTAATGTAAGGATAAACTTAAACTGATCTGTTCAGCTTCTCCTTTTTACTCTCTGAAAGGAAAAACTCTGGAAATGTGGATGGATGTAATGCTCACCCATATCAAAATTTTCAACAGCAAAGAGCTTGAACACCACCATTTGAATTGTTAAGTTTAGTATCAAATGTAGTAACACTTCCATTAAAAAAATTCAAGCTTTTTTTAAAGGTCTTCTGTAAAGAATAAGGAATATATGCAAGTTCTTTTTTGCCTTGCTTTCTGCTGCTTGAAAGAAGAAGTAAAATTGAGGCTTTTTGGTTGCTGGAGTTCAAGTTTGCAGTTCTAAACAGAAAACAGGAAGGGGTCACAGTGGAAAGCCCTGTTTGATCAGCTGATCTCTCTGCCTTTGATAAATTTAAGTGTTTCATATCCTCGTCTACAGACCTGATACATCTGTGTCAAACCGGGCAGAGATGGAACATCCTGTGTGCCTGTTTGTCTGCTGAGTGACAAATGCACATATTCCTGGGGGCAGAACTAAAATTCATAACTTTGCTGGAGTCACAGGTCGGTGTTATGTAATCTGGACAGGTTCATAAAAAAATATCCGTGCTTTTCTATGCTAAAATTGGTTGTCTGAAGTACCACAATTTCTTCAGACTTCCGCTGAGCAGTTAGTAATACTTTTCATGAGAAAATATTCTTTCAGAATTGCATATATGTTCATGTAAATTCAGTGTGCGTCAGAAAGGTAGGTTTAGAACATAAGAGGTAAAATCCAGTTATCCTGCTTTGATGCATCAGAGTTGATTCGGCTGACAGTGAAGCTTCCATGTTTCCCAGTTTCAGTCACTAAGCATAATTTTTAAGAAAAGTCAACTCTTGGTCCTGGGGAGGGATGCACAGAAAGCTTACATTGCTTTGTGGAAGTTAAACTGACTGCAAGCTCCTCTTAGAGCTGGTCACTTCTAAATCCATCTGTGGTGACTCATTTTGGGTTTTTACTGAAGGGAACTAAAGTGCTACAAGGGAATTTTTCTTAAATGGATGTTCCTGGGGATTTTTTGCACAAACGGTTTTGCCATGTGCCCAGGCTATTTGAGAATGTTCTGTTTAAATTTGAAGTTTTATTCTGAGTCTTCATCAAACTCGAAAATGTACTCTTGACTAAAAACTTCCATGATGTAGAAATGGGTTGCATTTTGGGTTAGTACTTCCTCATTTTAGGGATCTCTTTTTTTTCTGCCCTCTAAGTAAAATGGGTGTGTTTGTAGGCTGACCTTCTGTAGAAGTTCAAGGGGTTAAAGCAGCTGTTTCTAGCACAGATGAGTGAGCACAATTAGGGTGTTATGGAGGTGGATTTATCATTTTATCTTTTCATGCTTAGGGAATTGGAAACATTCCTTACTGAATCCTGTGTCCGAGTTGGCTGATTAATCTGAGTTCAAATCTCTAAACAATTTACAGATACACTATTGTTGTATTTTTGCTCCTTGTTTACAATTTCTAGACTGAAGAATGGAGCTACAGCTGGACCATGGAAGATTTGACATTAAATGTTGCTTGATGTTGCCTTGTCAAAACATCTGAGAGATGAAAGCCCTGATGCTGAGACAGTGTAGCTAAAAATTAAGCATGGTATCAGCACAACTGCTGTCACATGGGCTGGTGAGAGGAGAGTGGTCATGGGGCAGCTCTGAGCCTCAGATGCTTCCTGCTCAATCCCAGCACCCGTTTGAGCTGTTGAAGAGGTTCCTTGTAGGGGATCTAATAAGCAGAGGTCAATTCCAATAATTCTGATTATGTTTGGCACTGCTTGCAGCTTTCCAGAGAAAAAGGAGCAGAGAGGGAAGCTGCTTCCATGGACAGTGGTGCCTAAAGCTGAGCTTTGTGCTGTTTTTTAACAGTTCATGCACGTTCAGTTGCCTTTCCTGTGTAGGAATTGCTCTCAGATTATTGTTTATTGTTTTCTTTTTTTTCTTCAATTGTATCTCCAGGCTAAGGGAGATCATCTCTAGTGAAGAGCAGTTTCTTTAAAACTTGTGGGAAGATAAATATAAGCTCTGTTTTAAGATACTCCTGACTTTTTCAACCTTTTCTAACTTTAGTAATTAAAATATAGTTCCATGACTTGAAGCTTTGCTTTCTTGTATTGACTAAGTTCCTTATGATTGAAATCCTAAGAAGGAATTTACACTTGGGAACTATTGGGGTCAAATTTGGAATAGTGAACCAAACCTTGGGAAACTGTTATTTGGGTCAAACTTGGAATAATGAATCAAACCTTTGTTTATTTTATAGTCTCAAACAAGACAATTAAACCTTTCCATACACGCTGAAGAAGTTTCCAGTGAATTTATATTTTCCTTTCATCAGGGAAAAATGGCTTAACTGCATGTTTCAGCTATAAAATGCACAGTGTGCTATCTAAGACTCTGAATTTATTTTGGAAACTTAAAGTTAACTTATTCTTCAAGCCAGTTAATTTAGTAAAGTGGCAGAAAATTGAGTTAGGGGATGGGAGCAAGTGGTGAGAGAAGAGAGGGAATGGGAGCTTTGTCTTCTGGCAGCAGAGCTCCCCTTGGCTTTCTGTCTGTTGTTAAATTGTAACCCTCAATGTCCCGTGTTTGTTACACAATTTCAGTTACTTTTTGAGTGTGCTGAAAGTTCATTTCCCTCTGAAATGGGAGCTGAGGAGAGTTGGGACAGATGAAAATATTGGGGTGTCATAATTCTTCATGTATTATTTTGAAAATCATTGCTTATTCCCATTTGGATGTGTTCTTGATTTCTTGATGCTGAACCAGTCTTTGGAAAGAATTAAGGCCAAATAAAATGGAAATTCCAACAAGAAGCTTTTATCAACTGGTCTTCTAAAGAAGAATTATTACTGACAGCAGAAGCATATGAGAGGGATCAGATTTTCTAGAACTCACCGTATTTAAAAACTTCTAAAATTTAATTGTAGCAGGTTTTATGCTTTACGATTCTGTGGAGAAGAGCAGAGCAATTTGCTGTCAGCTCTGTTTCCTTCATGACAGTCCTGCTGTGCTCGTGGCTTTGGTCTGAGGTGGGCTGCAGCTCAGTGGAGCTTCAGCCCTGGTTTTCGTTTGTGTTTGCCATCAAAGCCTGCACGTGCATTTCGTGGGTGTAGCCTGTTCTGTTCCAGGGAAAGTGCTTGTTTCGAGGCCATTATCTGAATGTGTTTGTTTTAAGAATCATAATCAGAGGAGGAATGGAACTTCCTTTTTGCATTTGCTTGCATGTCACTGGTTTTTCTGGTAGAAATGTGATGTTGCCTGCTTTTCCCTGCTGCACACAACTCTTGGGGAAAAATCACCTTGTCCTTCATTCAGTGGGGATTGCTTGGAGTTCCCAGGACATCCCCCAGCAGGAGGAGTTGCAGAATTGCCCTGAACACTGCAATTTCCTGTTGGTGAGTGGATACTTCACAGCGTGGTTGTGAGGACCACTATTAAACCAAGTTCAGCTCTGAAGGAGTCATTTCCTCTGCCAGGGTGTGGAATTCGAGTCTCCCATGTCCTTTGGCACATTAGAAGATGGGTCTGTGTGTGGTGATGGTTCTGCCGTGGAGCTGAGTGGTTTACATGGAAACTCCCAATAGCTTTATCAGATTTTGGCAATTCTTATGAAAGAATTAAATGAGGTTTTTGTTGTGTTTCTCAGGTAGATGCTGGGAGCATGTGTGTAGGGTTTTGTTGGGGTTGTTTTTTAGCAAATTAAAGGAGAATTCAGTGGTTTTCTGAATACTTTTATATCTGTCCCTGTTGTAAGAGTTTTAAGTGTCAGGCTCCAGTTTATGTCTCTCACATTCCAAGGTAAGAGGATGGGTTGAATGACTTCCTGCCTCCCAGAATAGGCGATCCCAGCTCTGATTCCTGCTGGCATTGGTCTGCTATTTTTGACTCACCCTGTTTTATACAGCTGCTGTTGTGCATTGGAGTGATTTAGTTTTAGTTTTTTGGTTTTATTTGTCTTCTCATGGACTCTCAAGGGATAACAGTGAATGGGTTTGCTTATATAAAGGATTAATTTTCTTTAGCTTCAATTTTCTTGTCCCTCCAGATCTTCTGACTTTATTTTGTGCTAGTCAAAGTATTTTGAAGAACATGGTAACAGTGATTAAAGTTAAATGTTAACAAAAAAAAAATCCCCACCCAAAATGTTAACTGACTTGGAATGTTCTTTAAAAAGTTGTATATGTTAAAGGCTCTTCTGAGGAAACCAGTACATGAAAACTTTCCTAAAAACTGTTAATATTAGATCAGCTTTTAAGAATCTGCTGTGTGCTTTGACTAAATACCAGACACATGAGATCATAAGAGCCTTTAGTTTTGAACTGTATTCATTGCTAACATGAGTAATCACTAAGAAAAGTTTTTCAGGAAGCCTGAGTTATGGGATTTCTTAACTCTATAATGCCAAAAATATTTATTAATAAGAAATAATGTTGCAAATGTAGCTGTACTGTGGTTTGGCTTCTTGGGCATGACTGGTGAACTGATAGTTCACTGGTGGCTTAAGTTAGAAAACTTTACAAAAACTTTTTCTGGGATCATTTTGCAAGTCCATTATTCTGCAGCCTGGCAAAGCTCACTGCAGCAGATTTCCCAAAGCCCAGAATGGGAAGTTGGATGGTGTTTTGCAGAGAGCAGGAGCTGAGCCACTGTCCTGGAGAGGAAGAGGGGTTTGATTTACTGACAATTCACTGTGCTGATGTCACAGGACTTTCACTTCTGGTTTGGTAACTGCCGGGAGCTGACCTGGATGTTATGGATCTATTAATATGCATATGCATGCAAAATGGGCTCTAAAAAAAGAAATCTGGGTGATACATTGATGGATAAATGGTGCAAAGGGATATTGATGGCTGGTCAATGCTTGCTTTGAAAAATCAGAGTGGGGCTGCTGTCGGCATTGTGTAGAGTGGGCTCGGAAAATCCAAAGCTGGAGCTCAGCCTCGGCCATCTGTGAGCACTTCTGGATACAAATCCTCTCCCTTCAGCCATCTGTGAGCACTTCTGGACACAAATCCTCTCCCTACTGAAGCCTGTTGATTTTTCTGGAGTTGCAGCACAGTCACTCTGCGCAGGAGGAGCTCCTTGAGCTTTATTCCTTTAGGTCAGGAATAACAGTTACCTGAAGAATTATGGACATTCTCCTAGGTTATAGGAAGCTTTTCAGATTCTCTGAATGCAACTAGGGGTGGAAATCTGCTTGTGGGACAGCCTGGAGAACCTGGTTTGGAGTTAGTGGTCCAAAAGTCCCACTGCAGCACTGCTGAAACCCTTAAGGTATTTTGAAAAAAAACCCAAACCAAAACCAGAAGAGAAGGGAAGTCTTTCAACATACAGATAATGACTGTCAAGAAAACAATGTTTTCCATGGAAATACCCCCTAATTGGATGTGTGCACCATGGCTGGATGTATCAACAGCTCTGTGCTGTGTGCAGTGCACTCAGACATCCGTCATGCTCCGGATGTGGGAGCGTGTGTGTGTGGGGAGGAAGAGATTACCCAGCTCTGTGCAATCATTTCACAAGGGTTCTATATTAGGCAGGCGGATTTCCTAATGGAGGACTTCACTGCTTGGAGCTTTAAGAGGAAATATTTGTGGCAGGAGATGCTGGGATGGTCTGCCCCTAGCAGGGTATTTTTGCAAATAACTGCATTTTGCAGAGGTTTCCTTCTTTAGATGCTGTGTGGTAGAAGGGTGACAAGTTTCCCTTGCCCTTGGAACACATAGTTAAGAGTTGATAAAGACATTCCAAATAACTGGTTCTACTGGACTTCTACAGGTAATGTTTCCTTTGTAGTTCTTAAGTGTGGCTCATGCAGAGGATTTTGTGTTATGTGTGTATTAGCAGCTGTCAGAGGACTCATGATCTGATAGAAGAATTAGAGATGCAGTTAGGGTTTGTGCCATATGTATTTTTTCTTTCCTAACACCTCATCATAAAACTCAATTTTTCAGTGTTGTGTAGCAGAGTAGCTGCCCAATGAGTTGTTCTGTAAACCAAAGTTTTCCTGTTTGTGTTTTTCCTGTTTTTTGAGTACGCAACTTTGAAAATTCTTGGGCTAGCTTTATAAATGAGATATTTATGTTCTGTCTCACTTGAAGAAAAGTTGCGTTTAATGTGATTTTTTTTCAGTGGTAGCAGTGCATAGGGGAATAGGACTTGGTTTGTGACTTTTGTATGGGAGAGGTAATTTCATGGTGGTTGTGCTGTCTCCATCCTGCTGAGTGTCATCTCTAAGGTCCTAATTGTTAATGATTGAAGCTGATTTGCACTCTCTAGCTGTGCTTACCTGTCCTGTACTCCTAAAATAGCTAAAAGTATTATTCCCTTCCCTCAGTCCCTCAAGTATTGCTGCATGGGTCAAATAATAAACATCTACAGCTCTGTGAGGAACATGGGGGCTTCCTAGGCTGCCTTTTTGCTGTTTGTGTGCTGCAATTCCCACAGTATTCCGAGTTTGTTCTGGAAGCTAACAGGAATCTGAACAATGAACAGAGGAGCTCAGAAAGCTGTGCATTGACGTGTTTAGTTTGACTGAAAATTAACTCATTTTGCTTTATTGCAGGCATTTGGAAATGCAAAAACAGCACATAACAATAACTCCAGTCGTTTTGGGAAGTTCATTCAAGTCAACTATTTAGAGAATGGTATTGTCCGGGGGTAAGTACGGGGTGAGCTAGTTCTGGGGGTGATCTCTGTGCTTTTCGGAACTGGGAAGCCTCTGTTGTATATAAAATGCTGCCTTGTTGAAGCTCTGCTCATGTGAGAATAGCTTGGTGCTGTGGAGTTTAAAATTCTATAACTGAGCTTTGTGGAACTGTCTGGTGATGCTTAATACTCTGACTTTGCTGTGCAGCTGGCTCAGGTTAAGAATCTGCTGCTACATCTTTACCTTCAGGCTAAACGAAGGCTTGTGCATAACATCCCCTGCCCTCTCCATTTTGCATTTAAAAACAGAAGATCTTAATTTTTAAGAGGAGTGGAGAGAAGTGAAATAGATTTGAGGAAGCCATTTTAAAGAAGCAGTGTAAACATCAGTTAGAGGGATAAAAAAAGCTATAAAATTACTTAATCAAATGTGTGTGCTTATATCTGAAGGTCTTAAAACATGACATATTCAATGCCTACATTTGCTGGTTCTGATGGACTGTGGAGTGTCATGAGCAATCCCTGACCTTTATGCTCCAGTGTTTCTTTTCTTTGGATCTTCTTCTCATTTGCAATAACATGAGTGACTGGGAAGTCTGTGCCACATGTGCTGTGAGTGTTATTCTGAAGGAATTTGACATCTTTTCAGACCCAGTCACCCTAGCTCAGGAGATGGGTACAATTTGAATACACTTGTTTTGTCTTCAGCATGAGAAAAAGGTGCTCAAACTTTGTCCTCAGTCATTGTACCCCTTGTCAGGGACTCGGAATTATCATTTAGGAGGTTACTTTGTCACCCTGTAGGGGGTTTGCTGGCTGGCTGGCTGGCTGGTTTCCATTCTGGGCTGATGTCTACACTGACATAAAAATCCAGCAAGTTTGTTGGGATGAGACTCAGACAGCTATCTGGTATATTTTTGGGGTCTTGCCTTGGCATCCCTTGTTGGATAAGTGTTAATCTCACAGGATAACACATTGTTACCACTCTGTGGGTCTTGTTTCTGTTGGCAGTTACCACTCTGTGGGTCTTGTTTCTGTTGGCAATTTTCATCAGCACTTTCCTTGCTTGGTCTGCCTGTTTTAAGTTATCTCCACTAAACCCAAGCACTGCAGAGAGGTGTTCCTTGGGTATTTCTTTGTTACAATCATAATATAGGGCCTACTGACTTCCTTGATTTAGATTTAAGGTGGTGGCCTAAGCTCTTCTCTTGCACATTTTAGTGCAGATCTCATTATTTGAACTCTCTTGGCAGTTGCTGTCTGTTGTTTTCTGAGGTCTTTTCTCTTTGCCCTCATGCTTGTTTCATTTTCTGTGGCTCCTTAGGGCTGTGGTTGAAAAATACCTGCTTGAAAAATCTCGTCTGGTTTCGCAAGAAAAAGATGAAAGGTAAGAGAGAAATAGCATTTTCCAAGAGATTTAAAATCAACGGAAGAGTTTAAGAGCGTCTGAATTACATAGAATAAAAGAAAACCCACTATATTTTCATGAGAGAAATGTATTGACTTTGCAGGAACTACCATGTCTTTTATTATTTGCTACTTGGAGTCAATGAAGAAGAGCGTAAAGAATTTCACCTCAAGCAACCTGAAGATTATTTCTACCTCAACCAGGTAATCTGTGATTTACCAAAGCATTGATAAGGGTTATCTGCGTGTTGTGTCGAAGATGAAAGGAAGCAGAACAAATACTCATCTTTTTGTGATGTTTGGGTTTTGCTCTTTGCCTTTGATTTTGGATTTCTCTTCGCAGCATAACTTGAAAATTGAAGATGGGGAAGATCTCCGACATGAATTTGAGAGATTAAAACAAGCCATGGAGATGGTTGGCTTCCTTTCAGCAACAAAGAAACAGTAAGTGGAATTCTGTAAGCTTTTGTCACTGGCAGTTATTGTTCATGGGTTGCAATGAGCAGTTGGGATCACACATACTTCTGTAGGGAGCAAGGAGAGCTGAGTGTTTTGCACTTACAGACTAATTCTTGAAATAGAATTAGGTCTGCTAACCTGTTATAATGAGCTCTCTTAAGAAAAATTCTTACATAATTCAATTTTTCTTCCTTAGGATTTTTTCAATACTTTCAGCTATTCTTTATTTGGGCAACGTCACATACAAGAAGAAAGCCACAGGTCGGGATGAAGGCTTGGATGTGGGACCTCCTGAAGTGTTGGACTTTCTTTCCCAGCTGTTGAAAGTAGAGTATTTCTCTTTAGCATTAATGTTTGATACACCTGTTTGTCACGTTCTACCTCAGCATTTCACTTGGATATCCCAGTTTCTGTATATAAATCTCCTTTGTGATACTTCCACAATTTTTATCTTGTGGGAGGAGGAAACATGAAGTTGGTGGAATTATTTGGATTAGAGATGGAATATAACCTTTAGCATGGAAATAGAATTTATTGACTCACCAGTCCCAGAGCTGAGCAAGAATAGATTCAGTGTAGGTGTGTTCTTTGCCACCACAGGGAAACATCTGAATGAATGTAAACAGAATAATTTAAACAAGTTGTAGGACTTGTAAAGCTACTGATGGATGATAAATGTGGCTGTTGTCAAAGAGCTTGGGCTCCTCTGAGGAAGTTGTATGTCCACTGCTACAGTCAAGTAACTCATTGAGGAGCTTGATGGTGACAGCAACTCTTGTTCTCTCTTGTTTTGAAGGTTAAACGAGAAATCCTGGTAGAAGTGCTAACAAAAAGAAAAACTGTGACTGCTAATGATAAGCTTATTTTGCCATATAGTCTCAATGAGGTGAGTAGGAGAGCACTTGTAGAGTGATTTCAAATAACTGAAAGTTGCTTTTTTGGATTAAAAAAGCTATTATGGTACACTTTCACATTTTGGGAGGTTGGATTGATATGAGGGATTAATGCCATTTTTCCAGTTTGAATTAAAGGCAAATTGTGGTTTTATTTGTCTGCTGGGTTTGTAACCTGTGAGTGACACTGGTTTGAAACAGAAATGATTATTTTTTTAAGTAAAGTTCTGAAGATTGTTTGATCTGCAGGCAATAACAGCTCGTGATTCCATGGCAAAGTCCTTGTACAGTGCTCTTTTTGATTGGATTGTTCTGCGGATCAATCATGCACTCCTTAACAAGAGGGACATGGAGGAATCTGTTACAGTAAGTCTCTCACAAAACCAAGTCTTTGCAGGCAGTTGTGTGTTTAGACCTAACAGTCAAAGCTATAGATGATGTGTTTTGGTATCTGGGATAAATTTTGGTACTTCTCAAGCCCATGCTAAATTTCCTGGCAATATTTAATCATCTCTGTTTTCACAGTAGACAGAACTACTAAATATTTAAAAATTTTTCAGCACAGACTGCAGTGCTTTCTGGACTGTTTATCTGTGACAGATTGGTAACTAGATTTCCACATCTTCTTTTAGTGCCTGTCCATTGGTGTACTTGATATTTTTGGATTTGAAGATTTCGAAACCAACAGTTTTGAGCAGTTCTGTATAAATTATGCAAATGAGCAACTTCAGTATTATTTCAATCAGCACATTTTCAAATTGGAGCAGGTAAGAAATGAGAGTCACTGAAGTGAAACCTGTTTTTATCAAGTGTTTATGTATTATGCAAACTTAGCCTCTATTCTGCAAAACCTCATGGCATAATTGCTTGAATATTTCTGAAAAATCTTTACTTTTTAAATTTCTTCTTTCACTATTGCTTGTTATTGTACTAATGGTAGTGGGGTCTTTCTTCAGAGGGCTGGCACTAAGTTTCTGCTTGACTGCAAAAACTAATACAACATTCAGGTGATCCCAGACAGAAGTCAGCTAAAACTGTGAACTTTAGGATTGGAAGTCTGTAGGTGAGGGGTTGGATTCAGGTGTTTTTGTTTTAATGGTTGGGAAACAGTTTCTCTTATCAGTCTGTAAGTATTTAGTAACCAGTCTTTGCTGCTTCTCCCACCCAACTGCATTTAGGGGATACAACTGTGTTTTGATACTGGCAGTAGTTCTGAAATCCTGGTATTACTGGCATGTGTTGATTGACTTGTTTGCAGATGGTATCATCTGACAGAGCACTTGGAGTGCTGCAGGAGCCAACAGATCCCGTTTCTGGACTGGGCTTTGGAGTGGGCTTTGCTCTAGACTTGGGTTTTTTCTGCTTTGTGCAAAAGTGTGGTTCTCGGGTCAGTCTGCTGAAAGGAGTCATTCTGTAGTGTGTGGTACTTTGTCAACAACTTTAGGCAAGCATTTTAAAGAAAATAAAATTACCAAACATCCAAACTTTGTGTGTAAACATAATGTTGAGGTCCCTGTTTTGTAACTTACAACAGAATTGGCTGGCCAGGCTGGCCAGAATAAATAGTTACATTGTCTTCTTTTTTTTTTTTAATGCCATTTTTCCAAATAAGCTTAATCCTTGAATGACCCATTTCCTGTACCTCTTGCAGCCTGAGGGCCCTTAGGGGGATCTCTATATCTCTTTAAAGAAAGGCTTTTTTGTCTGTGGAAAATGGCATTTCAGTTCTGTAACACGGTGTGCACTGGGCAGTCTGTGTTGGGCAGACTGAATTCCACCTACTTAAAAATAATGCATTTATCATCATCATCTAGGACATGAGAGGTGCTCTTTGTCCTTTGTTACACATAAAACTTATTTAATTTTCTGTGTGATTCTTACTTTACTTTAATACCTTATAATTTTTTTACTTTAATACCTTATCATTAGCTTGTTTCCTGTGGGTATTTACTGCATTAAGAAAATCTGGTATTTTGCTTCTGTATCTTAGTGGGAAACTTGTCCTGTCAAGCATTTGAGAGATTGTCACTTCAGCAGAAGAGCTTCATATTCTCTTGTCAGGGAGCTCCAAATTTTCTGAGCCTAAGCAATATCCATTGCTTCCTTAGGGAAGCTCTGATGCTGCTGTTGTGTAGGCCTTAACTGCCTGTTTTGGAACTTCTGTTGTTTCTTCTGACGGTGCAATATGAAAATTCTGGAACTTGATGTTTAACTATTTCTCTTTTCCGATAATACAGAAATTATGAAAGAGAAAAATAGACTTGAACTCCTCTATGTCTGCCCAGTTTTACTGGAGTGCTGTAGATGTAATGTCTAACTCCAGGGCTGTAGGCTGCTGATTGCTGGGAAGGCAGAGCACAGCAGAACATTCCTTTCACAGCTTTGGTTTTGAAATAGTTTTACCCCAAACATGCCCTGCTGAGTGACGTGCCTGAGTGGACCTTTGATCTGTGCCTCTGTGCCTGTTCTTCTGTTCTTATTTATAAATTCTCCTTATTTTTGTCTCTGCTGCCTGAACTAACAAACTCCTCTTGCTGTAGCTGTTCAAGGCTGTGTTTTAAGCACTTAGACCACAGAACATCAAAGGTCAGGGCACTGTACTGATAAGGGAATTTTCTTGAGCTACACAGGAGGAATATAAGAGTGAAGGGATCACTTGGCACAATATTGACTATACTGATAATGTGGCCTGCATTCACTTGATCAGCAAGAAGCCCACTGGCCTCTTCTATCTTCTGGATGAAGAAAGCAAGTAAGCAACAAACATCTGCAAAAATATGTGTGGCAGGGGGGAGGGAAGGACTGTGAAAGGGAACAGAAATACAGCACTTGAAAAAGGAGAGGAATGTTGTGGGAAGCAAAGGGTTATTTATGACTATGATTTACACTGTGGTTTGCTTCTGATGACTTCAGTATGGTAGTGCTAGAGATTGATGCTAAAACTGAACTTTGGCTTAAGCAAATTTAGAAACTTCCATGTTTGTGGCTTACTCCAGTTAAAGTAAAATGCATGTCTGTGAGTCTTTGGAGCATTAAGTAGCAAATGTGGTAAATAGTTAATATGGTGCAAGCTAAAGTTGGCTGGTGAAGTGGGAGGAAACATTGATGTACACTTGAAACCTCAGAATGTTCTGCTGTGTGTGGAGCTGCTTGGTTTGGGTCCAGAAATTGAGCCCACCTTTAAAATTCAAAGCAGGTGTAGAGATCTTGGACAATTAATACTTTCCACAAGGATCAGTAAGTGTACATTCTGTCACCCTAATAAACATGCCTATATTTGAGAAATAGCTGACCTCTTTTGTCTTGTCTTCCCAGTTTTCCACATGCCACCAACCAAACTCTACTGGCAAAATTCAAACAGCAGCATGAGGAGAACAAGTTTTTTGTTGGAACCCCAGTGATGGAGCCTGCTTTTATTATTCGCCACTTTGCTGGCAAAGTGAAATACCAGATCAAAGTAGGTGATAGGTTTGATGGCCACAAAAAAGAATTTCCTTGCCTTTCTGGGAGCTTTTTGTCAGGGTGTAGAAAATTTTCTGGGAGTGGGCTGGATCAGAAGGATTCTCAGAGGTACTTTGGGTTTGTTTTTTGGGTGGTGGTGTTGGCTGGAGGGTAACACTCACGTTTATTCTGAATGAACAAAACACAGGGAGCTTTTCCGAGGGCTTGCAGCTCAGTGTGCCCGTTTTGTGCAGGATTTCAGGGAGAAAAACATGGATTACATGAGACCTGACATCGTGGCTCTGCTGCGCAGCAGCGACAGTGCCTTCGTGCGGGAGCTGATCGGGATGGACCCGGTGGCCGTGTTCCGCTGGGCCGTGCTGCGCGCGGCCATCCGCGCCATGGCCGTGTTCGCCCAGGCTGGGCGGGAGCGGGCCCAGAAAACGGCAGGTAGGGCACGGGAAACGGCAGGTAGGGCACGGGAAACAGCAGGTAGGGCTCAGAACATGGCAGGTAGGGCTCAGAACATGGCAGGTAGGGCACGGGAAATGGCAGGTAGGGCTCAGAACATGGCAGGTAGGGCACGGGAAATGGCAGGTAGGGC